>JAHWFP010222497.1:3127-23177 GCA_023313725.1 Lithobius niger | reverse complement strand
TTCGTTAGATTTTGAGGACAGCAGTCACCTTTGTTCATTTGATTAGCATTTTTAGTAGTATTGCAATATCTCCTTGCAAACGCATGAATTTCTTTAATTGTCAGTTTGGCATTGTTGCATAAAAACAACGTTTAAAACAATGTAAAACAACCAATTTGGACCTTTGGAGCTCCCTAACCCCTGAACCACTTGACCAATTAGAAAAGTCCATATGAAAAGGGCACATCTCCAGAGCAATACCTGTAAAATAAGCTAAGAACCAGCTTTATTTACCGCATGGAAGTATTTATTTTCGTGATACAAAAAAAAGCGTTAGTAGTAGTAGTGATATTAGGCAAACATCAACGTTATTCATGTCGTGTGTTCAACAAGAAAACGTTAAGCTGTGCCCTTAATAGTGACTTTTATGTAGTCAGGCGACCAAAGTCTCCCGATTAAACAAGTTTCAGCCTCTTCTGTCGCATAGTTATTTATCCTCAGATGGCTGAAAACAGCCAAACTACCTTTGCTGTAAAGACACAACGTGTCTAGTGATCGCCATGCTCATATATACATATTATCTGGATGTTATCATTTGTCTTGGCGGGCGACACACTAGCGTGTGTCTTGATTTACAATAGAAATGTGTAGCAACTTCGACCTCTTTTTTACAACCAGAAAAACGGGAGCTCATATCTGCTTAGTTTAGCAAGTTCTTTCCATTTTAGTCTCTGAAAAATACTGATACTGCAATGTCTGTGAAAAGGCTGAGTAAGCTATAGAGCAGTGACACGACGTAGTATTATTGTATATAATTCTATGCTTGAGCCTTAATGGGTTAGCTGCAAGGGGCACTGCAGAGAGAAACAGAAGGGCGTCATACTGAAGCCGATGCTGTGAAGAGTGATTTCTTAGGCCTAAAACGGGCGATTTTTGTTGTTGGAGAAAACAACGTTATTTTAAGCCTAAAAAATCCGCTCTTCCGTTGTTTTTCCCTCCATTTTTATGTAGTGCACCTTGTAGTTATGCCCTCCAAAACCCATGCTGGTGCCAATATGGCGGCAAATGATACTGCTCTGTTGAAATACCAGATCAAATTGATGAAACAAAAAAAATACAATGTATTTTACATAATAGTTAATCAAGTCAACCACAGATGGTGCCTCTCATTTTTCTAAAGAAATCCTTTCTAGATATTTAGAGTATGATGTATGATAACTTTTTTTAACATACTTCCAGGAGTACCATAAAGAACACTTAGATCGCTTCACATGTAATTCGAGCTCTTTATTCTAGTGTAACAGCAGTTACAGGTTGAGATCCCAAATATAGCTTTTTCTTCTAAGATAGTCTTCTTACCATGGAGCAGCACGCCCTATTACTCGATTCCATATACCCGGGTCTACTTCTATCCACCCATTTACGCAGCTGCAAACAAGAAAGAAAAAACAACAACATGATTAATATTGTTTTACTATGCATCTATATACAAATTATACGCTTAGTTGGGATGAGATGCACGCAGCAAGCAAATTCACCATGCACGCTAATGAAAGCGGGTTCATTCTTGGCACGGCAGCAAATAAAAAGAGCGAGCGGCCGACAATGTGAACGGATGTGCCTTGTAACAATCAGTAACAAACGAAATATTGTTTCAATATTGCTGGCTGTCAGAGCCGAGGTGAATAGTTTCAAAGTTGGTTGAGTAACAATCACTGCATACACGATCGTTATTGCGGGTTTATCGCGCTCTGTATCAAAACAGAAAAAAAAGGTAATTGAGCCACACAGAGAATGAGAGTGGCGCCCTCCATTGAAAACTCTATTTACTTTCCGAAGAATAAAAACACCAGAGGTTCCAAGGAAGGGGTAGCAGGGATGGGGTGTATTCAGACCATACAATGGGGGAATGTGGTGGGGGGGGGGGGGGGGCCGCAGGGGAGGAGACCGGACCCTCCAAGGGGGGGGGATGGGGGTAGTCGACGGTCGATTTAATTTCATGCTGCCCAGTAAAGTATTTCACTAGCGCATGCGGGAACCAGCTAGACCGGCGTCTGTTGCGGCGTTATGTTACACCGGGGGTACAGCTAATTATTTATAATACAAAACCGTCTTAAGTTGAATTCAGGAATTCATGCCTTTTTCCAGTGCATTTCGGAATTACTCATCAGAAACCACGCGATCTAATATTTTGTGTGCTTCTAGTGATATGGGTGTATGTTAAATGCTGCCTCTGACCGCTTTCTTTGCGAGATAAGCAAAGGACGACAAAACTTAGTCATCACAATCGAGTTCTCAAGTAGGTGTGGGACTTGAGCGGTTTCTTTGTGACTATGCGCAACGGCAGTCACGAACAAACCGCTCATCAAGTCCCGCAATAGGTGTAGCAATCAGAAGCTGTAGGCGAGATATCGGTGAGTTGTTAGCCGTGACGTCGGCAGGTTTTCCTATTTGAGAAAGTTCAAGTTGACGTTATAGTACTCAAAATGTAAGCACTAGGTGACGACTGTATCTGAAGATAGAATACTAGGGCCGTCGTCACTTCCACTGTCGACATAATGGAGAAGGCTCCGCTTTCTTTGCTGTTTGGCTGTTTGGCCTAAAAAGGGTCGGCCTTTGAAAGCAGTGATATCATTCTACCAGGAAATGACCGCCAAGGAGCGGGACAATATCGTTAAACGTTATTGATGCATATTTCTCTCTATGACTGGTGGACACTCATCCTTAAACTTTTGTTTTTCTTTTTCCCTGCACCTTCCCCTTACACTTTCCACAAATTGAATTTCGGCCGTATTGGGATTTATCCCTCAAGTTAGCAAAATATTAAGGCTGGGCCGGTCAGCTTTTTTCTACCCGAACCAATCCCGAACCGATCATTAAACGAAACTGACAGATTGCTACCAGTAAATATCAGGTTCGGGGTCGGTAATCGGAATTGGCACAGCCTTACAAAATAAGCTTTTAGTTGCTTACAGTTCCAGACACATGTCTGCTATTGAGGCCGGACATTTTTATTACAGGGCCCTGGCCCGTGGCCGCGTACCCCAAAACAAAAGTATACAGTCTAGTATTATCGCAAAACAATGGTAACAACTATGATTAAGTAATAGATATCCGTGAGACCTTGTCGATTTAACGGCTATAATTGCTCGCGAGCAAGAAACGGCTAGTTCAATATCGAGTGGGTGGAGGGAAACACGAGTGGGCAAAGCCCACGAGTTTTTCCCTTCACCCCCGAGATAGTGGACTAGCCGTTTCGAGCTCAAGAGCAATTATAGCCGTTAAATCGATAAGGAATCACGGATATGTATTTTAATGCTAAGGTGTGACGTCGAGCTAATTTATCGTGTTATTAGAGTTTTTTAAAAACTTGTTTCAAGAATTTAAGATTTTTTTACATGCGACTTATGTAAATTCCTGAACTGAAGTTCCGGTTTAGAAACGGGGTTGGAAGCTTCCTGTGTATGAAGGCCGACCGAAGGGGAGAGACGCTGCGTAATACCGATGTTTGTGTTTAAGGTAAAACTGTATTTTTTTCTACTTTAATAGTTTAAATGAGTATATAAAATGCGCTATTCGCTTGGGTTACGTAGGTTCGCTTGCGTAGGTTTTTAGGTGTGTTTAGGAAGTGTCAGTAGCCTAGTTTTCGTACCGTCGGAACGAAAGATTGCCGGGTTGGGCCATTCCTCCGTGGGTGGGGGTCTAGCATAGTACGCGAGTGTTTTTTTTTTCCGTGTTAGGCTAGAAAGAAAAATGTCGCGTGCCTGTTTATGCTGGTTGCATTTTTGTTGTGTACGGTAATTTTACAAAGTCGGGTCATATGTCACATGGTGGAGCAGGAGTTGTGTAGACCCGCGTAAAAAGTGTGGGTTATCAAAAAAGTGAGGGTTATCAAAATCAACCCACTGTGACGTGTGTGGGTTTTCACATTAACCGTATATAACGACTACACTTTTAGCATGGGGATGTATTAGCGTGGTGTCACCACAGTGCATTAAATAAATTTAAACAGCTGCACAACATACATATGTTCTCCGTTTGAGGCCATTGACACTGTGAGGCCGGAAAATTTTATTACGAGGTCTTGGCCCATAGCCGTACACCCCAAAACACCCTCCCCCCGCCTCTGTATCACCAACAATTAACAATCGGATGCCTTTAACAATTAGAAACAGCCTCTCTGTATAGTTGTACGGCTCTGGGCTCTTGGAGTACTTTGTCATCCTAATGGTTTCTCAACCCCCATGTCCGATTTCTGATTATTTTTTAATAAACCTTGTCCGGACTCCCGTGCTGCTGCATGCAAAGTTTGGTTTGGATAATCCTTGTGGTTTTCGCGTGATGCGCGGTCTAAGATTACATTGGAGGCTGATCATCAGCCTTACTCCGCTCCAATAAGAACCACCCTATCTCAGTCCTCTTATTGTTATAATAAATTAATCCACCTACTAAACCATGCGCAATGGCTGTTTGCCGTGACGTCACCATGAGTTAGCCAATGACGAACGAAAACAACGGCTGTTTGGCCGTCTGATTGGACTAGCCCAGTCACGTGATGTGCACGTCACAGCAAACAGCCATGGCGCATGGTATACGTGAATATTAGCACTGCCGGCAGTGCTGATTAGAGTTTGTTTGCGCACGAGAATTTCAGAAAATTGAACAAGAGGAGGAGGCGGAGGCGGCGGCGGAGCGGCTAACAATGTCAAAATGTTACAATGCTGCAACATGTAACAATAGGGTAACAATAGGCGAGGCGCACAATAATATTGTCGTTGTTTGAGTTAGCTAGCTCGTTGTGGAGAACCAAAATTAAATGGTCTTGATTTTTTCCTTAAATCTTCAAGTTTTAAACCGTAGGGTGCGAAGTCTTGAATTTTGAGCTACGGCCTCAAAATTGGGCGGCCGACATAACTGAGTGACTTATTTACTTTTTCAATGCGGGCTTCGGGAAGCCAGTTGAATTGTTTCCGCGATTGTTGCCACGATACTGAAACAATCTAGAATCAACTACTCATCGAGATGACGCATTCTAAATCAAGAAATACGCTAATGTGTTGCCATCAAATAATAATCATGGGACAAACCTTCGGCGGAACCTAAACATAAGTATCCATTTCTAATGTTTCGTTTTTTTGAAAACAAAAATCGGTAGGACAGTGGACACATATAAAATGGAAGCGAAAAAAGCCAACAAATTAACTGAGCAAAAAACATTAGAGCTCGTATCCCCATACCCACAGCCCTGAAGGTACACTAATAAAAACGGATTAGAGTTCACTCGAACGCAACGAACTATAATTTGTACTCCAATTCTCAAAACGTAAACCCACAAACACACACAAAATAGACGCCATAAACAGCAAAACGCTACAAAATTGAAAGATAAAAATGCGTACACAAAATGAACACAAATTATAGTTCGTTGCGTTCCAGTGAACTCTAATCCGTTTTTATTCGTGTACCTTCACCTTCAGGGCTGTGAGTATGGGGATACGAGCTCTAATGTTTTTTGCTCAGTTAGTTTATTACTTTTTAGAATATGTTGGTAATTCTACTGTAGTTTTGTGCATATTGTAAACGTTTTCCTAAAAAGCTTCAAATGCTTTCAGAATCGAAAATAAAAAATGCTAGTGTTAAATCGCTGGTAGAGTTCATTTAGCGGCAGCCAGCAGCGATCGTTACAACCTTCACACCAGGGTCGCCTGGGCCGTGTGTCTGTTTGCCAATGGCAGATGCGTCATTGATAATAGGTGCCGTGGCGCCCGACACTTTTTTTTTATTTTTTTTATTATTAACATGTTTTTAATATTAACTTTTCTTTATTTTCTTTTGATATTAGTTGAGAAAGGGGGTAAAATACAATGCAAAAGACATAATAACTAAATCGTTAATATTGTAACCATTACATAACTCGAATAGGGACCGATAAAGGGTAAACCGACCCGACCGATCTTATCCGATACCGATGCCCATGTCGATACCGATAATTAAAAAAAAATACACCATTAAAAATTTAATTTCCATACAAATGCAACTTGCATTTTCTGGTTTTGCATGGGTTCCAGCCTGCTAAGATTATTCCAAAACGTTCTGTGCAGCAATAACAGTATTTTTTTTCTCTTATTCCTACTTATGGCTTCAGTACATTCATCTTCTCAGTCAGATTTTAAGTAGGTCGTTGTAAAACTTAAGAGCGTCAGAACTATTATGCGGTACATTTTCATTATAACTGAGCAAATAGCTTTTGCTTTTCTCACTTGATAGTTGCTTTTGCCGCGCTAGCTGTCGAGTTCTGCAGGGAAGATGGTTTTGTTTCTTGGCGTAACGAATATCTGTATCGATAGCCTTACAGAGGTCCGATACCGATATAGCAAAAACCCGACAAATACAGATTATACCGATACCGATATCAATATCGGACGATCCCTAAACTCGAATCGAATGAATACATTCGCAACACGGATGACAAAAATTTCGTCCGAGGCGAAACTATCGTTTCTTTGGTTAACTTTACAGTTTTTTTTTTAGCGTAATGATGAGCCTAAAAAAAAGCCTATTATTTTCTGAAATTATTATGCTTGGGTTGTTTTCAAGTTAAAGGCGCCTTTTCACCTTTTCACCTCACCTAGATATAGCGCCGTAGAATCTTCGAGCAATATGCAGAAAATAGCGGTAAATTAAAAATGGAACAACACTATTCGCAGCAGCGCCGCGACTTTCATAACTAAAACGAGATCACGTGACCCACATCAGCCTATTGGATGACGGAGAATCAGGAACGTGGATGCTGTATTTAGAATATGGGTAATGCTATGAAAATGCTATGAAACAGGAGTCTTTAAGGTGCTGTGTATCGTAAGTTAAGGCAATAAGGCAGAGTTCTAAATATTGAACGTTCCACGCTGATGCGGAGGCCTCATTTTGTAAGACATGCACTTTATATTGGACAAAGTGACAGACACACTTTCCCTTCTTCCTGTCCATACCAATGGTGGACCCATTAGGGTTCGCCCATTTTCAATGAAATATGTAATGAATTTGTCCCATAAAGTGTATTTATCTTGCAAAATAGCTTCAATGCCTCCCCCACCGGCCGGTGCCCTTTTTCGACTGTTGTGTAGATGCAAAAAAACTAACCAGTCCGACCTTGCTTCACAGCACATCTACACGCTAGGAAGACATTAAAAAACTTGAAGCTCTACGAATAACAACACCCTTTAAAGCTTTTTCACAGCCTTGGTGAAAGTTTAAGGCTAAAGAAAGATGAAACATTAACACTTGACTTACTCGGGGATCAATGAATAACATGGCAGCTTTATCGGAGTTGGGATCGTGAGGTCCGACTTCGCAGATGCAGCAGCAAACATCAGCACCAAGATCGTTGCAAAAATCTGGAAATTCTTCATCCTCGCTTGCAGCTCTCCTTTCAAGATGCGTGGAAACTGGAAATATTAACAAACGAATAGCCATAAGTACGCTTGTTCAACATTAACGGTATGCACATAAATCCTTCCTATTTTAATAATGTTTTGGTGTGACGTCACTCCAATATGGTGGGGTGTTCCTACTGCAGGCAATTTTATGTGTCTTTTTAACATGTGTAAGTATGAAGTTTAAAGGGATATACCCCCCAGCGCCATTTTTCTCGATCCTCCACATCAAGTACGGCCCCAAAAGTCTATTTCCTTACCGTTAGTCTTTCCCTTGCTAAAAATCCTTTTTTTTAAATGTGGCGTCTAGGAGATTTTCTGTTGAATATAATGGAACTTTATTTACTAACGATCCGTCACTAAATGATGCATTGCGCGCGTACAATAATCATGACGTTTCATCTCTGTGTGTACATCTACTAATTTTCTAATAATTACCATGAGATCTAAAATCTAATAGACTAATGCGGTAAAAATTAAAATTAATTATTCCAATAGATCGCCGAAGCAAAATTATAAGACACTAGCCTAGAAATTTATAAATTGTGATTTTAAAATACAAGAATTATTCCGGTTTTTGACGACACTATCAATGGGTTCACGGTGGCTGGACTATTAGGCGCAATGCCAATTGAGACAGTAGCTATGTTTTCGTTGCGAGGAACGAAGCTACCGTCTCAGTTGACCTCAGCTGTGGTAAATACGCGGATGTGTTCGTCGCGTGGGTGTTGTGAGGCAGGCGGAAGGTTATAAGGCAGGCTGGATGTTGCTAAATTTCAGGCAAGAGTTGCTCTTAGTCAACAATTTAAATTTCATTCAGAAATTGCCATTTTTGTCAAGATTTGCGCACAGACAAGAGTTGCGTAATATCAAGAGCTGCAATTCCAATACGAAAATTGCAACAACGGATGGTGTCTCTCATTTTTCGAAAGCAATCGTATCGAGATATTTAATGTATTACGTAGGGAATTTTTTTTAATATACTTGTACGAGTACCATAAAACAGTGGTCCCCAGAGGGGGGGGGGGCAGTGAGGAACAACTCCTCACTGGTATTTTAGGAGAAAGGGTGGAAAATATCGATGTTTTTATTATGTATCAACAACACACGGCCAGTCACCACAACACGACATACCCCGCCATCAGTCAACACAACACATGTAGTATCTAGAAAAATACGAAAAAAAAAAAAAAAATACGTTTAAGTCTATAATTTTATTCACGGTTGAATATTGATTGAAAATCAAAATGAACAGGAGATGCTGTTGCAGCACCCGGCTGTTTTAAGCGTGTGAAAATAACATGGCCGAAAGCTGTAACACGCTAATTACGTACAGCATGGTGCAACGCGAGTCAACCCCTGCGGTGCACCTTGCAGTTACGTATGCTGCTTGAGCGTTCAGTCAACTTCCGTCCAAACTGGAACTTGGCCGAACGCCAACAGCCGGGTAACGAACGGGCGATTTCTATTGTTCTGGCCTGTGTATAAATACGAGGGCCTGGACCATGAGAAGGCAATTGGTGCAGGGCAGGTAACTCGAAAGGTTGTCTCTCTTCAGTCAGCTAGGATTAGACCATGCTTCAACTTGTGTTTAATGCCTAATATATGTGCCTCGGTGCATAGTCCCCTAGCTATGCAGTAAGGAGTGAATTGGGCTCGAGATATTCTTGAAAACAGTCGTCCACTCCCTGAGTACGTCACAAAGTGTTAGTGTGTGTGTGTGTGTGGGGGGGGGGGGGGGTGACACCCCAGCCACTAGTACAAGTCGGAAATGTAGAGGCGCCATTTTTAAACTGGGGAACATTATTTTGTTATGGGGGGGAGAGGGGCAACTCCACACTGCACCGGGGAGGGGGGGGGGGACACCACTGTCATAAAGAATGCTAAAATTACATCACGTGTAATTCGAACTCTAATTTTTTTTTTATTGAATTGTAACAGCAATTAAGGGGAAATAGCAGTTTCCTTAGATAGTCTTCTTATGGCAGCCCTGGCGCTTAAGGAGCAGCAGGTCCATTTTTGTTGGTGGGTTTCGTTGTGGTACGGATTCACCCATCTACGCATCTCCAACCAAGTCCCACACCTATTTGAGAACTCGACTGAGATGACTATACCACACGCCATGGCTGTTTGCTGTGACGTGCATATCACGTGACTATGCTAGTCCAATCAGACGGCCAAACAGCCGTTGTTCTCGTTCGTCATTGGCTAACTCATGGTGACGTCACGGCAAACAGCCATTGCGCATGGTTTAATAAGTTTTACTCTTTTACTTGGTCATCGTGGCTGAGCGGTGAGAGAGCTCAGCCATTGATGGTGGTTTGTGGATCTGGTCGAACGCCTGGAAAGGGGATCTTGGCATAGTCCCAGCCAGGACTGCCTGCCCAGGGTAGCGTGAGGGACTACCATGCTCCTTCAGTAGCTATGGGAACTATTCTGGCCAATTCTGGCCAATCTTTCGACCCCTGCGAAGATCGGAGGTTTCCCGGTTCAAATCTCCTGGTCGCCTCCTCCCTTTACCACATATTTCTTCTTCTCAAAAAAGTCTGGTAATGTTCAAAATTGATCGGGTTCAGCCATACAAGCATTAAATTGCCTCGGCTAACTTAAGGCTAAAAAATATGTGATATAGCCTAATTAAAAAAAAAAAAATTACGTGCACATAAATAGGCCAGAAGCAGCATTTAACACGCACACATACACACAGAATCATGCAAAATGCTAGATCTATTATGGACTTTGACATTCCGATTTTAATTCCAGAATGCAAAGGGAATACGCATGCATTCATGAATGCAATGAAAGCTACTTATAGGACGGCTTTGCGGTTTGAACTGAAACTTGCTAACAGTCGTATAATTTTGTTTCGCTGTGTTGGTGCGGTGTTCCGTTTGGATTAATTTTACCTGTTCCCTTTGACGGGTGATTTTTCTTTCTGTTGTACTCATTTCCTCCAATCCTCTCCCATCCTGATTTTTACCCTTCCTCTCTCTCACCCTGTCCCTTCCCTTCTCGTCCTCCTACCCGTTTCACTACTTTCCTTCCTCATCTTTGCTATACGTAGATAAACTTGGAAGGGTAGTTGAATTAAATACCATTTAGCTATATTTGTATGTGCACGATTAACAAGTTACACTTCATTAAAATTAAAAAAAAACAGCAGTGTTAAAAATATGTCAGTTTTCATAATATAAAATTTAAAAATAACAATAAAAATCATTATTTACATTGCAACATTAAAAATAAAAATTAAAAATAATGCAAATATACAATTATTGTTTGAGATAATTTATTATCCTGTATTTAATGTTATTTAGTGTCAGGTTTCTCAGTTTTTCTGGCAGCTTGTTAAAAATGTAAGGTATTAAAACATTCAATCCTCCTTTTGCCATATGAATTTCTATAATTTGGCATTTTTAACCAATTGTTTTTTTTTTGTATCCCTATCCATTGTTTTTTTCCATTCTTTCTTATAATAGTTTTGTGTAATTATCGTATAATCGAGTATATTTTTAACTGTCATGAGTTTGTTTTGTCTAAATATGTCTACCCATTTTTTTGGTTTGTTAAAATTTGAAAAAAATACTTTTGCTGCTTTATTCAAAACATTTTGAAGTCTTTCCACTAATCCTTCCGATGTGGTTGCGCATATTGTACGTGCATATCCAATTTGTGACAGGATTAAAGCTTCATATACTTGAATTTTAATTTTATTGTTTATTAAGTCTCTGATTTTGTATAATGTCGGTATCATTTTTTCTTATTTTTACAATAAGTCCTTCAATATGATTGTAGAACTTCCAATTTTTGTCAATTAATAATTCTAATATTTTATTTCATTTACGTTTACAAGAATCTTACATCTATAGTTTAATTTTGTACAGCCCATTAGGTGTTTAATGTGTACGTTTTCTATTTTGTTATTGTGATGTCGATATTGGTATGTTTTCAGGCATTTATGAACAAATCATTCTCATTAAAATATTCATTTATCTGATTAAAGTCCTGCTGGAGATTCATTTTCATTGTGTCTGAGTTTATATTTATGGACAATAATTATAATAATAATAATAATAATAATAATAGTCAGCTAGTTTATTCAGCAAAAATGCACGAAGTTTACGAAAACCTTGTCTGTGTACTGAATGCAGTAGTATTTGAAGAGGTAAATGTATACACGTGTAGTATCTTCGTAACATTATATGTTTGTAAACATTATTAGAATGATTAAAAATTCTTGTTAATTTCTAAGATTAAAGCTGTCAACAATAAAACTTTGTTTTCCTAAAAATGTTCGTACAAGCAAAATAAAACAAGTAAACTAAATTAAATAAAAATTTAAAAAAATATATGAAAATCTCTAAAAGTAAGGTTAAATAAGCAGTTAAAAATCCTTATTACAAATATAACAAACTACAAAGAGATAATAATAAAAAAAAGAACATCGACTTAAAATTTAAAAACCAGTAAACATGCAACAGAGGAAATTATTATTGTGTGCGCTGCGTATCTTGAGTCCTGGAAGTATTTTATGAGCGGTTACGTCTTCCTGGTGGGAGCGGCTTTAATCGACGGCCGCCATTGTTTTTGTAACCATTTTGGATATCAACAAGGTACACTGCTAACAAAAAAGTACAATCGATTATCTGTGTTCGTTCTGCAGCGAACTCAAGATAGGCCGCGGACACTTTAAGAACAATTCATAACAATAGGTGACTATACTTTATGTTTAAAATCAGCAGCCGAAGGTTACTGAGGTTAAGAATTTTACAATCTTAATATACATAATAATAATAACTATAATAATATTTTGTTGCTGGAGCAAGAGGACTGGCAAGGACCCAGGGGGTCGCTGACTACCAGTCTAAAAAGGGGACAGAGGTAAATATATGAAGATAGTAAGCAAGAGGGGAATGTGTGACAAAGAGTAATGAATGGGATTATTAAAATGCAAAAGCAAAAATTAAAAGTATAAATAAATAAATAAATAAATAAATAACTACGAATTTGTTGCAGGAGCAACAGGACACGCAAGGACAAAATGTCACTAACAGCGAGCCTGCGGGAACAGCATACAAACACTAAAAGAATTTTTAAAAGTGTGTGGGGAGTGGGGCAACACAGGACGCTCAGTGGCACGAAACAAAAACGTTTATAAAAAGACGTCAAGGCATATGACAATTTTTTAGATTGCCAATTGTCAAATGTAACATGAACGGAAAGCAATAACCCAAACGTAAAATGAAACTAAAGTTGGAACCAACATGGTTTTCGTTTCAAGAACCTCGACAGATTTTGGTTGTTTAATTCGGTATGGAATTTTTCAACGGTGGCACAGGAGACTCGGGCAGAGAGTTCCAGACCTCAACCACAGGCGATGTGAAAAGAATTAAGTGTGCAGTTTGAGTTTTGAGTTTGAGTGAATGAGCGTGTCAAGCACATATTATTATGCTCAAAAAAAGAAAGCTCTAGAGGGAGTTTGTCATGGATGCTTTTAAAAGTCAAAATAAGATCAGTTTTAAGGCGTCGAAGCTCAAGTAATTCTGAATTTGCACACTGTAAACGCTCCATGTAAGTGAGATTTCCCGGACTAGGTAGTGACTTACTGAACCACCGCTGAACAGACTCAATTTTATCAATGTCCTATAGCACGTAAGGCGACCAAACCGGGCTCGCATATTCTAGGATTGGGCGCACAAAAACTTTGAAAGCCCAAACTTTCGTTCTAAGGTTACAAGCAGAAAAACAACGGTTTACAATAGCTATACGTACA
Organism: Lithobius niger; assembly: GCA_023313725.1. NCBI lineage: Eukaryota > Metazoa > Arthropoda > Chilopoda > Lithobiomorpha > Lithobiidae > Lithobius > Lithobius niger. The sequence goes on along the minus strand of JAHWFP010222497.1, from coordinate 9,992 downwards.
AGTTAAACATAAAACGAGTTTAAAAATAGCATGGCCCCATGAATTGGAAGAGCTAGGCTGGGTAGGGTCACGACTGCCTTACCACCAAGGTTAGACCTACCAAGGACACAAAGGTCCCCAATGGCATCGCCAGACGTGTAAGAAAGGCAGGGTAGGGTTGATGGCCAATCGTATTTTGTACATTTATAATTTGCGAAACAAGCAGACTCCCAATTAAGGCATTTTCTGTCATGTATAACAAAAAGTCTGGTAAGGGCAACACTCTTACCTGTTGAATTATTGGTAAAGTGATGGTAGTTGAGTGAAGGAAGAAGCTTATCGCGTTCAAGTTTTTAATGGAAAGACTTGTACAAATCTTTTTGTACCTTTATTACTGTGTGTCGTAATACTGTATAATACTCTCAATGCTAACAATTTACTTCATTCAATTTTTCATTGCAAATTTAACCCATACAGCTCCTACAATGCATGATTAACGGTATAGCGGTGTTCTTTGTGCCTTTCCAGCTGGGGCGTATCGTTGAAACCTTGGCATTTTGTTCTTCTATAATTGCGATGACGTTAAAAATAAAATAACAAAGAAAGAAAGGCTAAGGCGTTAAAAGTGAGCCTGCATACAAAAATTATTGGGCGAAAACTCCTCTCCGCGTTAAAGGGATATACCTCCCAGCGCCATTTTTCTCGATCCTCCATCTCAAGTACGGCCCCAAAGGTCTATTTCCTTACCGTTAGTCTTTCCCTTGCTAAAAATCCTTTTTAAACTATCATTTTAATTGTTTTAAATTGTTTTAACCATTGTATTTAGGGAACAATGCCACTCGGCAAACTCCAGATTCATTCTTCGTGCACGTGTTATGTCGTAAACAAGGTACACGTATTACAAAAAAAACGTCAAGTTTGCCGTAAAAAAGGGGTTATATGATTGAATTTTCACTTGTACACGGATAAAAATTGAAGATTTTTAATTGAAATAATCAAATGTACAATTGAGAAAATTGCATCTGATTAAGTGCTGTTGTGCTGTACCAATCATATATTTAAACGTAAAGCACAACAGCACTTAATCAGATGCAATTTTCTCAATTGTACATTTGATTATTTCAATTATAAATCATCAATTTTTATCTGTGTACATTTTAAGAAGTGAAAATTCAACCATATAACCCTTTTTATACGGCACACTTGACGTTTTTGTTTGTGTATTAATTTTAAAACGCTTTAGTTTGCTCCCACATTTAGTGCAGCCTTACCATCGCCGCTATCTAAAGTTAAAATGCAACGTTAGCCGCCGTGGTCAAGCTAGCAAAGAGCGTGCATTGTTTATAATTATTGCTGAGTATCTTTCTTAGAGTTAAAATATTAATAATGAAGCATTTAACTAAAAGCAAAACAATCATCTGTAACGAGAGTACTTTACAATAATCAAAAGATCAATAGATCTGCGGCCGTCCGCGGCTTACTATGCCGCCTCCTACGACAATGTTGAAGCGCACACCTCTATAGCACATTGTACTTCATTTAAAAGTTGGAATTGTCACAAATTGTAGGTCTAACGATGTCAGCTTGGGTGTGAAGATAGCATTTAAATAATTTTAAAGCGTTCAGAACTTTTAGGCCTAATTTTTACCGATAACAGTGGATAAATTAGGCCTATTGCGTTCGAGATTAGCTTATGGATTGAGAGTTTATTCGTGAATAGCGCCGCTCACAGGTTGACCACGGACCTGTGAATAGAGCAGTGACATTTGCCGCCATATTGGCACCAGTATGGGTTTTGGAGGACATACCTACAAGGTGCACTACTTAAAAATGGGGGAAAAACAACGGAAGAGCGGATTTCTTAGACTTAAAACAACGTTGTTTTCTCCATTAACAAAAATCGCGCGTATTAGATCTAAGAAATCACTCTTAACAGCAGCGGCTTCAGTATGACGCCCTTATGTTTCTCTCTGCAGTGTACCTTGCAGTTAACCCATTAAGGCTCCAACATAGAGTTATATACAATAATACTACGTCGTGTCACTGCTCTATAGCCTTAAATCCCGCAGTTTATATAGCAACCAAGGAATTTTGAAATTGTTATACGAAGCCATCGTATTATTCCGTGTTGCGATGTAAACACATCGTCTACTGTATGCTTTAGTTCTGTATAAACAGTTTCCTGTTGTAGCGGTGATTTTAGGTTCACATTTGGGATTCCCGTTGATAGTGGAAATACCTGGTTTGATCGCCATGTTGGGTGAATTCCTCCAAGCATTGTTTTGCACATGAAACGAATGTAAGTCGTTAACGAATCCTTTTGTGTTTTCCATATGCCTGCCTTTCTCTAATGGTTAAAATGCGATAATGAAATGTTATTATTTCATTGAGTTACGTCGAAAAAGATTTTTAGCTATAAGGAAACAACGATGATTTATTTTGACGGTTTTTAAAAGTTCACTTCATTACCTACAGCACAGTGTATGCTTCGCTGGAATTCGTTAACTATTCAGGATTCAAAATTTACCATGGCGACTGTTAGATCGATAAATTAGGAAAATCGTGATTTCGTGGATTATAATTGATCAATTTACGGCAAATTCGAGATCAGGAAAACTTTTGGGGTTATATAAAGTGGCAAATTTCATGGCATTCTGCCATTTAGTTTGGGCTCCACCCAGACTACAAAAGTGCAACCAACCAACCAACCTTTGGCAATTCAGTGTCCGTTATAGCCTACGCTACGCTCGCTTCGCTCCGCCAACTATATGTCGTGTTTCTCTTACTTCGTACAGATGCGAAAAATGACGTCATAGATTTATCAGGTAAAGTTTACTTTGGAAGGTCAAAGTTGTTTCAGAAGTAATCAACTTTGCAAGAACAAGCTATGACGTCATGAACAAACATCATGAGGGTCAAAAAATTTTTGACGTTATTTTTGCAGGTTTTTTCGCGGATGTGAAGGTCATAAAATCAAGTTAAAGCGACAAAAATACGCCTAACGGTTGCGCAATTTAATTATCTTTCATTTCAAATTACCTCCACTCCTCTGGAACCAAGTCACCTACAAAGATGGGGGATAGGACCAAATAAAAAAGATAATTAAATTTCGCTTCGGATAGGACTATTTACATCACTGTAACTTCAGTTTATGACCCTCGAATATGCGAAAAAACCTGAAAAAGTAACGTCAAAGTTCTTTTTTTTACCCTCATGATGTTTTCTCATGACGTCATAGTTTGTTCATACAAACCACCTCGAGCGAAGTGAGATGACCTGGAAAAGGATGCACGCAGAAAACAATATAAAAGTATGACGTATTTTGCAACGTACCACATATAGATCTTAAAATTGGTTTTGTAACAACTATCAACTGACTTGATGCATGGAAAAATCATAACCATATACCAGATTTTAAAAGGTGTCAAACATTCATGTTTCTGAAGCACGGAGGTGCGTGGATTGAGCGAGCAAAGCGAGCGATTTCCACGTAAACTAAACCTTTTCAATGTGAGTTTCGCTTTGCTCTTTCAATCTTTCATCTATCACCTTCGTAGAGGATTACTTCCGGAGGAGAAGACGTACAAACGTGTAAATGAACAAATCGTATGTTATGTATGTGAAATGCAAATCGTATGTTATGTAGGTGAAATGCAGACGTGCTGAGGAATGTGGTGAACAAACTGTGAGCAGTAATTGCAATTAATTAGTGTCGAAATAATCAGTACATCGATTAGGTAATTGTGGAGTTTAAGCGAACCACTCGAAATCACTCAATTTTTTTTACTAATCGACCCATATCATCATCCTTTTACCAATTCACATTACAAAACCGGGGGGGGGGACGTGTTTTAAGGTGTAGAAAAAACATTGAAAACACGCAAAACGATATGTAACCGGCGTACATCGACGGCAACACGCAATCTACGGAGCAAGCGCTCCCTGGGTGCGCCTTGCCGTTAACAGAGCTGTTGTGCGCATGCTGCTAACCACCGCATACACGCGGGAGTTGGCACAGCGCCCAACAGTCGGGTGCGAGAGTGTTCTATTGTTCGACTCCAGTTAGAACCGAATCGCGCCGGCTTAGCCGTCATCCTTTGGTTTCGAGGCTAGGACTCGGGCAGCTATATAACAGCTCGATCCTGGCCTCTCAGCAATTGGTGTTTGGGGTTCGGACTGAACGGTCAGAACCTCTTGAGCCTACAGGGTCAGTCAGAAGGGTAAATTCTGGCTGATGCCTAATATGTAATGCTATTGTGTGCAGTCCCCTAGCTGTACAGTAAGAAGTAAATTGGAATTGAGCCTTGTCTTGAAACTAATCGTCTACTTCCTTAGCAACCTTACATATTTTGGGGGCCTTGTCCTCAGGATTTGAATCCGACATTTTTTAATGCTTCCGATTCTGTTAGAATTCTGAATGATAAGCGTTTTACAAGTTTGGGAAGGCAGTTTGTGGAATCCAGCCTGTGGCCGCGTTGTTGGATAAACCATGAATAGCCGAAGTTTCATTTTGACTTGTCATTGTCATTATTAAACTACCCACTTTCTTTTCTATTTGGGAATAGAAATTAAAGTAAAACAGTCGTTTTTGGACTAGATGAGAGTGGTCGACCAAAACACTCGGTGTCTAGAAAAATTACGATTTGGGGGTGACCTCGGACTCAGCCTGTGGCCGCGTTGTTGAGTATCCTTGGAAACCGTCTTTTTTTTAAACTAGTGAGTGCTGACTAGTATGAATAAAAGAACCCCGTTTATTTTTTATGAAAAATAAACGTTAAACTCGGTAGCTGTTTGTGAACCCAAGGGGTATTCACAGAAGCGTTATTTTTTTTTAGTAGGCCTAAAAACCGCTAAAATAAAAATCACCGTTTTTCTTCGGAAAATAAAGTCACTACATTATTACGGAGTGGAAGGGATGCAAAAGTCTTTCGCTGCGAATATAATTGTGGAGGTTAAACAAGTGAAGGAGCACACTTTTTAACGTACGGGTTGAATGTTGAGTTGTCTGTAGTGAGCTAACTAAGTACTCATTATTTAAGACTGCAAAATACTAGTAAACTCGTGAATTATTGGAGACTGTAATTTTAAAACAGTATCCAAGATTGGAGTTTGAGTAGATTTTGGGCCACCGGAGGACCAAAGTTGAAAAATTGACTTCGTGACCGAAAAAAAAAGTTGAAATTTGTTTTTTCTCAAAACTAGCGATTTTGTGAGTTAAGCATGGCAAACAAAAACGCTGCACCGAATCAACGGCCTTTAGTAGCACAGAATCCAAGCCTAGGAAACTTGCGAAAAAGGGCACGGACTGAGGAATGCAGAAATGCACCCTTAGTGGAAGATTTAGGTGAGGATCTAAACGATTCTTGGGGCAATGATGCGGATATCTCAGACTCGCAAATTTTGAGTGTGCAAAAAAGTCTGTCACCCCCAAGATTAAATCGTGAGGATGCAGAAGATCAGCGTGGAAATGCTGCTATTTTCACTGATTTTCGAAATTGGGCAGATGGTTTTTAAGCAGTTAGAAAGCTGTTTTCAACCGGAAAACCGGAATAGAGTGAATGTCACCGCTCAACCTGGTCATGTTTCTCAACATGACAAGAACGAACGGAGGCCATTGCACTCTACGCCTGTCGTAGCTCACAGACGTTTAAATCGTGCTGTGGAGCCTACTGACAGTACACGGAATCCTCGTCTGCGCTATCCTGGAGCAAACCATGACCGAGTGGATAGACAGACGTGCGGTAACCGTGACGAATGGAGACAACCGGTGATGCATGCACCGGATGTAAATACATTCAGGGATTATGAACCTGAACGTAGGCACAGAGTGTCGCCATCTAGGAACAGGAAAGCTGAGCATAGAAATGTGCAAGGCCGGACTGGCCCTAGCTATGCGGCCGGGGATTTTAACCGGCAACATAGGGACGATTTTTTAGGCCAGAATTTAATGCAAAATCAGTTTGAGGGATTGAGCATAAAATCGCCAAAAATCACCATGCCTTCGTACAAAGGTCATGGTGATGAAAAATCGCCGTCTGAGTTTTTGGAAGCGCTGTACAAGTACAGCATTGCACTAAGCTTATCAGAAACTTATGTACTAAAAACCGTGGTTCCACTTGCTATGCAAGGTGAGGCGGAACGGTGGTACAGGGTGTTTGGTCCTTACAGGGACTGGGACACCTTCGAGTCAGATTTTAATTTGGAGTTTGAAAGTCCAAATTATATCGAGGACTTAAAAAGAGAACTTGAAGAAAGAACTCAGGCTCCAGAGGAACCTTTTTCAAGTTATGTTCAAGCTGTGTGCGGGTATTTTGACTGGTTATGGCCTAATGCTAATCAAGCAGAGAAAATTAGGCATATTCTGGCAAAAATGCACCCAGACTATAGGCAACATCTTCAGGGTCGTCGGTTCGACTCCCTGCGAGAATTGGTGAGGGAAGGAGGCAAGGTTAGTCAGTTTCTGCTAACACAGAACTTACAAGCCACCCCCCAACCCATCCTTGTCTGTAGAGCCACGCTTGGCATGGCGCGGATTCACCACTTACAGTGAAGCCGTGCAGGGAAGTCAGACTTCAAGGAACGAAGCGGTGCTACGTGCGGGTCAGACAACCAGCACGGGAACCACACCGGCGTTCCAACACAAGGTTGAACCGGTGTCTTTTGCTGCTCTTGACCCACGGGGGTATCGAGCCGGCAAATATCACACGCAAAGCACCACAGGCTCTGTAAAGGCTGCACCAAAAGCAGCGAATGTACAGAAAGCGGGTGTTGCAAAAGAAAATACGCCAGAACAACCTAAAAGGGAAAGAAAACCCTTTGATGGAAGTTCTTGGACGTGCCAAGAACAGGGGCACAGGTCCAATAGGTGCCCTAACAAGCCAAAAAA
>JAHWFP010222496.1:0-26378 GCA_023313725.1 Lithobius niger | reverse complement strand
TGTTGTATTGGCAGCCTTCTGTCCTGTTGTATTGGCAGCCTTCTGTCTCGTTGTGTTGGCAGCCTTCTGTCCCGTTGTGTTGGCAGCCTTCCGTCCCGCTGTGTTGGCAGCCTTCCGTCCCGCTGTGTTGGCAGCCTTCCGTCCCGCTGTGTTGGTAGCCTTCCGTCCCGCTGTGTTGGTAGCCTTCCGTCCCGCTGTGTTGGCAGCCTTCCGTCCCGTAATGTAGCCAACTTTTTTGCTGCATTTGTTAACTTTTAGCTTTCTGTATTAACTAGGGTAAATCGTGTATTAACCGCCATGCGTTTATGCTGTTAATTTGGCCAATATCTGGGCGAGCATTAAATAATGCATAACCAATTTTCTAACCTTACTTCTGGGCTGCTATCTCGGAAAATTTGGCAATTGAAGACTTTTGAAGAATGTTGGAAATGCCAATTTTTACATCCTTTTACTTGGCTGTGAAGAGGAGTGGCTGGGTGGAGAGGAGAGACCTTCCTTCAAGGTTCAGGCATACATACGACGAGTCCACTATTACTGGGAAAAGGGGCCAGTAAGCGTAGCAAGCAGTTCGGGCATTCGTTTCTTACTATCTGCAAAATACTAACCTTCATTATGTGCTAAATCGTTTCGATTTGCTCTTTTAATTGCCCGGAATTAAATTGAAACTCCTGTTTACTGTTTCAATCCGTAATATGGTGAGTTTAGCTCTCCGCCGCTAGGAGCGCTGGCGCCGCGCCTTATATCATACTGATATAGCGCTTGCCTGTCTGGAAACTGGCACTAGTAGGGGGTAGGGTGGTAGGGGGTTAGGGGGTAGGGGGTAGTTTTCCCCACTATGTCAAATTTTGAATTTTGTTGGTTTATTCTCTGTGGCAGGTAGTTCAACCGCACCTGCTGGGTTTTTTCTGCTGCCTGTGCTGGGTTTATCGTCTGTGGCAGTTCAGCCGCGTGTGCTGGGTTTATCGTCTGTGGCAGTTCAGCCGCGTGTGCTGGGTTTATCGTCTGGGTTTAACTGCCGTTGCCACATCTTTGGGGTTTTCCTTTTTGGTTCTAACGCTGCATGTGCAGAGCTTCTCATCTGTGGCTGTTTAACCACATCTGCTGGTTTTTCCTGCGTGGCTGTTCAGCTGCATGTGTTTGGTTTGTCATCTGGCAGTTCAGCATAGATCTGCTGGGTGTTCCTCCGTGGCTCTTCAGCTGCATGTGGTGGGTAAATCCTTAGTTTTTTCAGACTACTATTATTATTTTGATTGGTCAAACAAAACAATTGTTAGCGACTAAACGTTCCACAAAGGTGTAAATACTTTATAATTCTTATTGATTGAATTAGTCTTTGGTCAAAATCTAAGTTTATCCAGCAGCCTTTCTTTGTAAATATGTTGTTTACTACATAATTAGTGACCAACTTTATAGATGGGGGAACCCGCTATAAATTAACAACCAAACCTTTAAACAATCTTCAAATATTAATAAAATCTTGAATGCAGTAACCTATGTCGCACATAAATAACACAATCTGGCTGGCCGACTTCATTGTCAGTGGAGAATAGGAACGAACGAACGATCTAGGCCCGCCAGACAAATACAGGAGGCAACGTTGCCAGCCAAATTCAAATGCGATAGTTCGTCGTACTGAGTGGAAAATGTAGAAAGTCCGAACTATTTCCTTGAGGCCCGAAGAAGATAGCAGCCCAAGCTATCGAAAATTCGCAGGACAAAACTGTTGTTTTGATTGTGAAAGTGTGCGGTAATTTTTTCCGGAATTTTTCCGAGTATTGTTGAAATAACACATAAATAAATAAATAAATAAAAACTGAATTTACAGCAAATTGCTGCATGAATACTGTGTAAATTAGTACTGTGGTAGACACTGGTAGGTTCTTCTATTAGCAAACAGATTAAGAAGTCAGGTGGCAATTGTTGCTGGTATTGCCTGTCTCGTTAGTTGCTGCTGCTGAATTGTAAGCAGTGTTCCTACGTTAGCTGGTAAAGTCTGGAACCTAAGTTACTTATGCCTATTTGCAGGCCTTGAAAAGCGTGGAATTCTGCCAGATTGTCAATTTTGGCTGGAAAAGTGTTCTGACAGTAATATTCAAGGAAACATTTGGAGCTTATGAAATAAACATGTATTTGCGATTATTCATGGAACCACCTATCTCACTCTTGACTACAAGTACAGTTTATTGGACCGTTATCGTAAAGTAAGGTACATAACTAGGCGTAATCCTGTGAATATCATTTCATTAGGTCTTATACTGGCCTAACATTTTATAGGCCTATTTTTCAGCACTTAATGAATCCCACTTTACATTTTGTCATGGTACAGTAAATGCCAGTCACAGAAAAAAAATGTGTAAAACCACTGAAGGTTTATCTGGCAATGTTTCCAAGATTTCTACTGTTTTGGTTTGTATCATTGGCATATTTAAAAAAAAAAAACAACTTAATTTACTGTCAAAATTGGTGTAGTGAGCCTGAAAAATGGCTATGAAAATTAGGGATGGGTCGGTACCATTTATTGACTTCGGTTCTGGTTTCGGTTTTACATGCTCACAAAACTGCAGTTTCAGTGTTTGCCATCCTCCCCCTCCCACCCGATTTCTCTAGTTTTTTTTTTAATACAGTAGTATTACTAGCTTCCAACTCATCCCTGTTTTCACTTGCAGTATAGCGTCATTGACCAAGGGCCTGGCTGTGACACCATTTTCCTCTAGTATTTTCTTTTTTTCTAGGAGCTTTGCTGTCATTTATGTGTAGAAAACCATAATTATTTACAAATTAAAGCAACAAATCAATCTTTTGATTTTTCGAACACCATACGAAACAAGCGGCTACAGCGACTGCCTAGTCGCACTGGTCTTCTGTACAGTTCCTCCACTTCCAATGTTGAGGCACACACCTCTATCATGCAAGACAACAGCTACCTCTATTATACTAATCTAAAAGCAGTAGCCATCACAATTGCCGGTTAAAAATGTGTTAGCTTTTAGGGCTGTTTTCCATTTTAGGCGTAATTGTCAGCTTTTTTAGGCCTAATTTTAACCAGCAGTTTTAATTTCGTAAGTAGCTGCTAACGGAGATATGGATAGTATAGTAAGCCTATTCATTTTTGCAACACGGTGCGCCTTCAGGCACACAGTTACAGTGTTGCAACGTAGCCTATATAGATCAGTGGTAGTAGGGAAGCGACGACAGAGAAGCTGTTGATGAAGCCAACAGCGACTCGTAGCAATTTGACATTGCCATGGTAACATGATTTTATGCCTAATTTTAATTTTTTAGGCCTAATATTAAAAATGCAGTTTTGATTTCGCAAGTAGAAGAGGCCTAATGGAAAATTTGGTTCGACGGTAAGCCTATTCATTCATGCAACAATGCGACGAGACTATTTAAATGAAGCTAAAATCCATTTGTTTTTATTGAGGATTTTAATTTAGGATTTTAATTCGACGATCAAATGTTATTATTTAATTTAGTTACGTCAAAGAAGTCTATTGGCTATGAGGAAGTATACGACGTTTTAATTTGCCATGTTATTTACCTAACTTCTCACACTGAATCTAACGTTGTAAACAATAGTCGTCAATATCTGTTACCGTTGCGAAGTTGAAAAAAGCGACGGACGGACGGACAAAGTCGTTGCAATAGTCATCCAGCCGGTATGGCTTGCACAGAAGACTAAAACCGACACAAAATCCAAATTTTCATTAAAAACTGAAAATTTGGTATCGGTTACTGAACCATCCCTACCAAAAGTGGAAGTTCTGATCCTGGATTAATCTGGAGAAGGCATCGAATTTGTTTTAGAGGACGACGTAAGACTCTGTGACAGTTGGTAAAGTAAAAAATTAAATGTGTTTTCTTGATAAAAATAGCAGCTGGGAAAGGACGGTCTTGCAGCTGCTGCCCGGCAAAATGAAAAAGAAAAAAAAAGTAAATAGGTCTACTAAATAAATTTGAAAAATGAGGGGGAAAAATCTTGAATAAAAAATCTTTGACTATTTCATCCTCTTCATACTTGTTAAAGGGGCATTCACCTGCTTGCCATTTATAAACTAGGCTATTCGGTTGAAACTAAATTTGCGCTTTCACTCTCGATTGAATTAGTTTCTTTTTATTTTCCCGTTGGTCGTTACCTTGATCAGAAGTGATGCCTCATCCTGTCCATCATAATTTCAAATGGCATTCATTGCAAATAACTTGACCTATTTAATTTCATGCAGCTGTTTTTTTTTTAGTTGGTGGGTTGCCTGACAAATTCGGCATTGGCTACTCCAAGGTCTGAAAACCCACGTGGTGGATCTGTATCTGTTGACTGTATGGGTCTGACCTGGGGTAACCTCGACTTTTTTTTTTCTACCACGAGTTAAACATCTAGCCGTGACATAATTAAAACACCTGCACTCATGATGAACTTGAGCTGAATTGTGTGTGTATGCCTTCCTGCTTAACCTTACATTGACAGGTTGTTCTTTGAGAATGCAAACTTTGAAGGCGGCGGCAGGGAAGGGGGGGGGGGGGCTTCATGTCTGCATCTGAATATTATTTTTTGTATTTATAGTGCTGTGTCAGTATTCCTGAATTGGTTCAATGTTGGCTTTTATTGCTAAATAATTTTTTTTCTTTCAGTTTCAATATATTTTTTTTTATACTGCCAGAAAGAATGCCGTTTGGACAAATTAAAATAACTTCAGTTCGTTGGCAAATCAGGTTCTTTCTATTGTTTATAATAGGCTTTTCTTTTAAATATTAAATAATTACAATGCGTAACATACAGCATTTCATTCAAAAAGAAAAAAAATTGAGTTTTTTTTTAGTTAATTTTTTTTAGCCTTAAGTCAGCCGATGCTTGTATGGTGAACCGGCTCAATTTTGAACATTACCAGACTTTTAGAGAAGAAGAAATATCTGGTAAAAGGAGGTGCCAACCCGGGGATTTGATCCGGGAAACCTCCGATCATCGCAGGGGCCGAAAGATTGTCCAGAATAGTTCCCATAGCCGCTGAAGGACCTTGATAGCCTCTCGCGCTACCCTGGCCGGCAGTCCTGGCGGGGACTTTGCCAAGGTCCCCTTTCCAAGGGTTCGCCCAGATCCGCAAACCTCCAGCAACCAGGCTGAGCTCTCTCACAACTCAGCCACGATGACCACATGACCACCTGCAGTTGATTTACCTACCTGCAGTTTACATATTATAATCGTGCATTTTTCAGGTGTTAGATTTTTTTTCCCCTCTTGATCGATTATTTATTTGATCGTAATATTCGTATACAAGTTTTAATCAGTTAGCACTTTTTGCAGAATACAGTGGCACGAAATGATGCTAAGATTGGTGAATCTCAAACTTTACTTTTCTTTTGTATAAAATGCTGTACGTAACAAACAGATTTTAATAATTGTTAAGAGAGTTAGAAAAGGCCTATTTTAATAAAAGCGTGGATCATCGTATTTGCCTTTACAGCAATAGAGCAATTATAATAGTTTTACCGTTGAACAACTACGAAGTCAACAGTCATTGCCGTTATTAAAGCCACGGTTCGTTTGGGTCCTGGAAAATAAAAATGAAATTCCGGGGTTGAAAAACTTGAAAAATCCCTTAAGTACTGGAATAGTCCTGGAAATTCCCATGACAGAAAATCACGTTTGTGTTTTCAGTTTCAGACATCAGTGTATAACATATATTTAAACACAAAATATAACAAACGTGAACAAACGAAAAAAACTTATTGTAAGCTAAGTGTTGATAAGATTTCATTTTTAAAAGATATTTATTTCTTAATTGTCTTATTTTCTTGTAATTACTAATTACTGACCCTTGAATTTTCATTGACCAGTCCTTGAAAAATCCTGGAAAAGTCCTGGAATTTTAAGGTTACAGACGAGTACGAATCCTGTAAAGTACTATTTCAAACTAAATAGGTAAACTCGCACGTTGGCAAGCTTTTTTTTTTTAAACTTATAAAAATTTCCTTTTAATAAAAACTGATTCGTAATTGGATCCAGATGCCTGCTGTGGCTTAATTGTCGTCTTGTAAGGAGTTTTATTTAATCCTTCTCGAGCCCATTTGGCTTTCCGTCCTGTTTAAAGTCCTACTGAGATAGCTGCTACACCAACCTTTATGAAGGGAAAGTGAGCAAGCACAGCAGAGTGGTTAGCATCATTGCCTTCAAGTGAATTCTGGTTCATATCCCTCAACTGACTTTTGCACACATCATGTTTATGGAAAAAAAAAATACCTGGAATTTAATACGTGACAAATGGTTGTTGCTTTGATGATTGGCCCAACTCTTGTGTTTTTTGCTTGCATCAGAAGAAAATTGAGATTTTTAAACTAGTGAGTTTTAGGGGAGAGAGTTCAGGTGAAATAGGCTGAGCTGCTTTGAGGGGTGCTTCACCTGTCTTTAGACAAGAGGTATGCGCCCCATCATCAAACCCAATATTAGTTCTATTATTTTTTTAAAATACTGTTCAATTGCTGTCAAAAAGTACCAAATAATGTCAAAGTTATCGTAAAAAATAAAACTCGACAAACAAACGATCAGTCATTCGTAACAGTACTAGCTGACAATTAAATAAACCTTAATGCTGACAGGAGACCACATTGCAGGTTGCTCAACCCGTCATGCACAATAGCCTTTAAACCCTTTCGACGGCCGATATACTCCTTAAGTCCCATGCGTACATAGGGCGGTAGCAAAGTTCGATCTTTCACCCTTTAATATTGTAGACCAAACCCCTAAACTTGGCTGTGCTGTATGGTTTGACTCGAGTTCCCAAGGAAACCCATATAGATTGCGTATCTCTTTTTGTCGTTTTGATTAGACGTGTAGTGTGGAAAGTAAATTCAACTCTTGTATTGTCCCCGGTTATCTCGCTTTTTGTGCCATACCCACTTTTTTTTTAAAGGGAAGTCGTGTGTAGCAATTCAGCCGTATTGTTGCCTTAAATTGAAGTTAGACTCGTTTAAGTGTGGGGGTGTAAGTTACGAATGTGTCGACATGCCTTCTCTCTGTACTAGCCCCTCCCCATTGGCAACAAGCGGTGGTTCGTGTTGTCCAGAGCAAATATATGGGTCCGATTTTTTTTTGGGGGGGGGGGTAGGCAACAACCTCCAAACCAAAGTCTTGAGTCAAATAAATAGGTCACAGTACAAAATAACAAGAGGTGGAACAGAACTACCGAAAACATTGGATAAAAACGTCATCAGAAATCGAACAGAAATGTGATCCAATCAAAAACTTTTGCCTCCCCCCCCCCAAAAAAAAATACTAACATCTTCGATACACCCCTGTGTATCTTTTAACAGTTAGGAACTACAGCTACTGCTATCAGTAAGCCAAATGTTACTATTTGTGGATTTGCACTTTTTTTCCTAATTGAAAATGTTTTCGATTGATTTCTGCTTTTTAAGGCAATGTCTGATTTCGACGGAGGATTTGGATCGGTGTACATGCCAACCAAACTGTCTTTTTGAGCGCTCGAATGGTTTTAATATCAATACTGATTTTATTTGTGACAAAAAAAAAACCGGCATATTACCAAAGTGTGTGGAGCGTTTTATTATTTCATTATATGCTAGATGATTTTTATTAGAAAATCAATCCTAGATTTTCAGCGGTGTCCCATTGTTGAGGGATATCTGCCAAATTGTGTTCCAGATTAATGGCTCGAATTGTAAAGAGAGTACCTAATGGATGAGAGTGAGGGAGAAAGGGAACAGTGCAGAAAAGAGGCAGGCACTATATTCCCACCCCTCAGATCTGTATTATGATCCTTGAAAACCATTTGTTTTAATGGAATTTGTCTTTGTGTTTATGGTTTTTGCCTTTGTTAGATTGGTTTTTCTTGATAATTGTGTCTACCTAATGGGAAACTAAAGAAAAAAAAGGGTGAGGGCACAAGTCCCTAGTTTCTCAATGTGCGGAAACCTTTGTAAGCGGCCTTACTGGGCTTCGTTTTAATCTGGATCTAAGGCTGCTCGTGCATCTTACATTCTGATTAGTAAATATTGAAAAAATAATTAGCCCAGCCAGGACCCCGTGGGCGTTTAGCTTTACACATGGCATCCTTTCTGATTATGCCATCAACTGCTTTGCAGCACCGTTGGTGTCTGTTTTTATGGGTTTTCCGAAACACAAGTGTCGGGGTAAGCAGCAGATACGTGTTGATAACGAAGCTTGGTTTTTATCGGCATATTAAAATTGGCTTGGCCGCGAATATAAACACAGATAATCTGAACTGAATCCAATTAGTGGTTCTAGCACGTTGTCATAGTTGCTACCTCTTGTCATGCTTACTGCTTGTAGGCCTATCTATCAAATTTAACTTAACCAGCAAGAAAAGCAAATTGTGATCTGCCGGCTTTGTGACCGATTTCATTGCGGTATGCTTTAAAAAGCAAATAAAGTGATGTACAGCCTTTTTAACTCTCGTAAATAAAAAATGAACAATTAAAAGCTGCTGCATGCAGCATTTTACACAATCATTTTACACAATAAAAAGAAAACTTGAGATTTAACCATTTTAGTTCCATTTCTTGCCACTATGTTTTACTTCGGGCACCCACGACACAAAGCTTTGCGCTTTTAAGGTCTTTTTCATGCCTCTTCTGGAAGACTGGAATACGTAACCTGATCTGGTCCCCTCCCTGTTAAAAGGCATTGACGTCGTCAAATCAGTCCAACAATGCTTTACAAAGCCATCTTCAGGGCATGGAGAATTTGCACTATTCTAAGCGCTAGACTACCCTCAGTCTAGACTCCTTTGAACTGCATGGACTGAAGGCTGACGTCATCTTGACATGGCGTATTCTATATGGCATGCTGGATGCTGATCTTCCTTTTTCTGAGGCCTGCGCAATCACAACCATACAATCCAAGTTGTTCCAGCCTGGGACTCGCTTTCCAACTTAGCCGTCACGAGCACCTCTGTGCTCTTTTCAGACATCATTTAACCCGAGCGATACTTCACAACTTAGTAAAAAGACGTGAGCGTCTGCCCCCTGCTCCGTGAAGGGTCTTTTAGCTTTTCTGATGCCCTATTGAAGCCACATTTCCTTAGCGGAGGGTTGGTATAAATGGGTCCAGGACCCTTCCTCCTCCTAACCACTTACTGGTGGTTAAACGGTAATTATTATTATTAGGTGCTATTAATAAAATTAACAGCTAAAACGCAAATAAAATCAACAGCTTTCTTGAGAAATGTGAAGTATGGAGTAAAGTACAATTTGGTTATAAAAAAATAAAAGTACAACAGATCTCTTAATTGAAGTTAGTGAATTAATAACAACGGGTTTAAATCAAGGAAAGTATATTGGTGCAATACTTATTGATTTAAAAAAAGCATTTGATACGATTTACAAAATATTTTACTTAAACAATGCAAAAATTTGGGACTTACAGGAAAAATATACAACATATTAAGAAGCTACTTAACAAACAGAAAAACAATTGTAAAATTGGATGGGGTAAATAGCATAACGAACAATGTAAAATATGGAGTTCCACAAGGATCCGTACTGGGGCCACTATTATATTTAATATATACCAATGATATTGATGTAAATTTAGAAAAAACCACCGTAGCCTATATCTATCGCAGATGATACAATATTAATATCTGTACATTATAAGTATGAAGATATGATGTTTAACTTACAATATGATTTCAATATGTTAAATGACTTTTATTGAGAATGAATTGTTCATTAGCAAAGAAAAAACAGCACAAATGAATATCATGGTACCAAAAATGAAATTAAAAAAAGAAATATAGATAAAAAAACATAATGGAAATTGCAAAAATCTGATTGAAATGAATATAATGGGTTGTGAGAAGGACTGTTAAAATTGAACAAAATATTTAGGAATAGAAGTAGATATGCATTGGAATTTTACACAACATATTTTGGGAGTAATAAAAAAATTAAGACAAATCATACCAAAAATATACATTATTAAAAATGTACTACAGAAAAAATAAAAAAAATTTTTCTGTGATGCATGGATAATTAGTAACATAAGATATGGTCTGGAGATATATGGTCATGCACCAGTATATTTAGTAGATAGACTACAAAAAATACAAAATAAGATGGTAAAATAATATTTAAAAAATACCTTAACTTTATATAAAGACAATAAAATTATGAAAATAAAGGATTAAAAAAATTTTTGTCATATTAACAAAACATTATTTCTATAACAAATATAAAAACTATAATAAAATATTAAAAAGAAGTAAGGGAAATAAGGAGAGATTCACTAGACCAAAATGGGCAAATCATTATGGGAAAAGAAGGAAAGAATGGTATATACCAAAACTATATAACAAATTATCAGAAAATTTGTTGCACTATTCAAGACTACAAAATTTTAAAAAAGATCTATCACATAAAATAATTGCAGGAACACCATTAAATAACTAAAAAAATAATACCAAAAATAATTGTAATCTATAAATCTATTAAACAACATTACAGCTGAGCTTCTTGTAATGTATAATAATCTAATTACCAATAACTATTTTCATTGTAAACTCATACAAGTTATTTTTTTGTAACTTCGAGCATTGCATTGCTTTTGTAATTGTAATTGAAAAATATACATTATTATTATTATTACAAAATACAGCAAAATACTGGTAATATTACTATGTGTAACGGTAAATGTAAAATAAAACTCAATGCAACTGTGATCTAATAAACAAAGTGCACAACGTAAAATATTTAGGACTTGAACTTAAACGAAGCAAGCAGTCTGCATTAAAGACTGTCCTTGTGAGGATACACAATACACTAGTCCAAGAAAGAAAGAAAGAAAAGACAACTGCCCCGACTGGGACTCGAACCCAGGACTTCCCGTTTACTAGTCGGGCGCTCAAAAATTGAACTTGACAAAAATTGGAAATTCTATCATCACATTGATAAATTAACACTAAAAATTAGAAGAACAATACCATTACTCTACAAAATAAAAGAATACCTAACTATAAGAAATAAAAAAAGCAATATTTGATGCACAATATAATGTCTAGTATAAAATTTGGGTTAATGGTTGTATGGATCTACGACAAAATGCCTAATAATATAATTACAAAAAAACGATCAAGGCAATCAAGGTATTATTTAGAACTAATGGATCGCAAGATAGTAAAGAAATATATAAAAAGACAGAAATTCTAAACATAGAGCAAACCTACAAAATGAACATTTTAAAAAACAACTATTATAACAAAAAGTATAAAATAGAAACAGTAAGAGGTAAGAAACTGTACAAAAAAATGGCTAATTGAACCAATATGGAGAAACTCGTATGGCAAAAAGAGGTCTAAATTTCCAAATACCTCATCATTTTAATACATTACCAACAAACTTAAGAAATATAATAAATCATAATGAAATGACATAAAAAAATCAGAACGTGGGTCATATTAACTGAATAAGGAAATAGCTCTGAAGGCTACACTAATGTCTGCTATTTAATATAATGAAATTAATATAACAACAGAAAACAGCATTGAAATTTAATGAAATTTAACATGTAATTGTATTTTTAATATTAATTTCTATTTGTATTTTTTGTATTTACATATATTTATATTTCTATTTTGCTTGCACACACAAGTCTTATGTAAGACTTCGTGCCTGTACATAACACGTACAATAAAAGCATTATTATTATTATTAGTGTGTTATACTGACTATGGTTTAAATAGTAATTTGTGCATTTTTCTGATGTTAGTTTTATCATTTTCAATCATGTGTTAGGTCTTTTTAGGGAAAAAAAATTTAAAAAAATATACTGTACATGTATAGTGCCACCTAGCGGCAATGATATCGTTAACCTGTGCGCCTTGCTCCCTGGTGCACAAGGACATACCACATTTTCGCTCAATAATTAAGGAGTTTGTGCTTGTTTGTTTCGTTAAAAAGAAATGCTGATTAGGCATTCCTCCACTTAGTGCAAATAAGTGCCAGGTAGTACTATTGATGCTAGACGGTGCCAGATTCTGCCTACTTTCAATCTTTGATAGTGCAGAATCCTTTCGTCTCCACAATATAGACTGCCTCGCACCCATTGCATGGAACACGAAAACTCCCTCTCTTGTGTTCCGGACCTGTCCCATCTACTCTACTTCCTTGACCTTTTCTGTCACTCGACTTTGCACCCCCATAGAGGCAGTGTTAATTAATTCTCTTACGAATTATCCTCGATTTTAAGCCTTTTTTTTTATTGTGGAGGTGCGTTTTTATGCATCTCCCATCCGTTGCCATCCAACGTAATAGTCCACTGTTGAACACCCAAGGTCCCTCAAACCACAACGTGATGACCTGGTCGGCAGAGACTCAGGGTGGATAAAAATCGTGGTTTTTTTTTAATACACATTTTTTTTTATCTAAATTGGATTTTTGATTTAAATTTTTTGTTTGTTTATTACTTATTTTGGATACCATTTAAGTGAATGTTTACAGAGATGATGCTTAGAAAATAAATTCATAGTTTTTGCCAAATTTTGATTTCGAACACTTGAGGTCAGTTTTAATAAACATTAGAGCACAGATTTTTTTTTCTTTTTAAATTTTGACGAGCCTTATGTCAGCCGAAGCAATTAATGCTTGTATGGCTGAACCGGCTCAATTTTGAACATTACCAGATTTATTTTAGAGAAGAAGAAATCTGGTAAAGGGAGGTGCCAGCCCGGGGATTCGACCCGGGAAACCTCCGATCATCGTCGGGGCCGAAAGATTGTCCAGAATTAGCCAGAATACACCCCATAGCCGCTGAGGAAGCATGGTAGCCTCTCACGCTACCCTGGCCGGCAGTCCTGGCGGGGACTTTGCCAAGGTCCTCTTTCCAGGGGTTCGACCAGATCCGCAAACCTCCAGCAACCAGGTTGAGCTCTCTCACAGCTCAGCCACGATGACCACAAACACGGATTAAAAATATATAACAGGCCATCAGGAAAGATGATGGTAAAAGGAACTGCCTTAACTTCGAAAAAGATCGTTAGATTTCGTACTGTGAAACTCCATTATAAACGAACAAAAGTCACCAGAAAAACGCACACTAGAAAAAACGCACACCAGAAAAACGCACACCAGAAAAACGCACACAAACGCACACGTCACCAGAAAAACACTCACAGTGTGAGTGTCTTCTGTTGTGAAAGTGTGCGTTTTTCTGGTGACTTATGTTCGCCTTAACTTCATGTTGACATTTGCTCATGCCTCAGTCAAGTGATTGCCATCCTTACAACTGCTTTATTTGCGTGTTGAGTACTTTCCGAGCAAAAAAAAATAAAGTTTTCCAGGCTTGACTGTTTCCGGGACGTTGGATATTATTGTGTGAACATATCCAAATGCTGAAAAAGGCCACTCCACACCTGCAGTAGTTTGAAAACATCACACCACTTACTATGAAAATTCATTTTACAATACGTTGAAGAAATCACTGTAGACAGGTTTTTTTTTTTTTGTAAAGTAAAGATATCACTTCATATCTTCGCAAATTTTCGATGATCAGTAGCCCTGGAGAAGTAAATTAACAGGCGATCATCTTCTTCAGGCAGTCCACTTTAACTCAAAACATTGCCCAACGACCGTGGTCGTCTGCTAGGAATTTGAAGCATGAGCGTGGCCTCCAGTGTTTGTTGGTTGGTTTCCCATATTCTTCTAAGCAACACATTGAGTTTGCCACGCATTAGATGGCTAATTCCAGGATTTGAGGGTCCCTGGATATTCATCAGCACAGCCTTCTCTCGGTTGTGGTGTTGAATAGCCAGGGATTCAAGGCTTCTCAGATGAATATCATTTCTGAAGTTGGAGATTAGAATCGTTTTTGTTTCTTCCCAATCTATCTTGTGTTGCATCTCCATGTGGTGGATTGCAATGCTGTTTGTTCGTACTTTATTCCTTGTATCGGTGATGTGCTGTTTCACTCACATAGACAGCATCACAGTCACCACATGGGATGCGGTACACTCCTTCGTTAGTATTTTGTACACTTTTCAGGAGCATTTCTTCAGCTTCTTGCTCTTCATCTTTCTTTCTTCCACCCGTCACCGCTTTCTTCCGTTGTTTCTCCAGGAGTTCCTTAAGGCCCGTACTGTTTTTGACGTAGGAGTCGAACCTCTTTTTCTTTAGCAGTTTTTGCATCTCATCAGTACTACCTTGAATGTAAGTAAGGGCAATTCTTGGTCTTTGTTCCTCAATCTCTCTGCCTTTCTCACTCACTTCTGCTCGGGCTGTGTCTTTTTCTCCCTTCGTTCCTGGTCCATTTTTACCGATTTTCTTATCATTCTGCTCAGGCTTCCTGGTGGGTATCCTAATTGTATAAATCTTCCTTTCGCCAGCCCAAGGTGGTATTTGGCTGTTTAAAAATAAGCGTGTCTACAGTGATTTTTTCAACCTGCAGTAGTGAAGAGGTCGCCATACGTGGCTGTTCGGCGACACTTATGAGAGAAGCTAAACTTAAACCGGATGTTTCGTTGGGTGAAATTAGTCGAAACATTTAAAGGAAGGATAAAATTATTGATTTAAATCTGGATGACGTTATTTAAATCGAAGTGATGATACGGTATTAATAAAAATCGTTTGATTTAAATCACGATTTAAATTGCTGATTAAAATCGGCTTGATTTAAATCAATCCACCCTGCAGAGACGTGAATGGACTTGGGCAAGTAGTGAGAAGAAGCCAAGAGCCTAACTTGGTACATAACAGAGGCTACAGCACCAGCCAAATTCAAACAACAACAAGCCGAGACGTAGATAAAAGAAAAGTAGACACCTTAGAAGAGCTTGAAAATGATAGAAGGGTGTCTATCTAAAATTGGCCAGATACTGTGAGTGTCTTGATTTTGAAAATGTGTGAGATGAAGGCAGAAAATTTAAGAATGCTACAGTGAATGCATCTCACATGGCGCATTATTGGCGCGCGGTTAAAGACAAAGTAACTAAATTCTTACTTGAATGATGTTTCAGTGTGTCTTTTGAGATATATGATTCTGTTAAATTTCTTTTCATTTATGAAGCGACTTGCCTAACACGTGTTCTGTGCTGTGATTTACTTTTCAGATCTAGTTTTAAATGCTGTGCATAGGTTCACGGTTTCTTTCTTGGTTGCAGGAAATTCTTAACGCATCATTCATGTTTACGATTCTTGGGTTTGGTTCACACAGACGCTTGCTACGACGATATGTTTACGGATGCATTGAATTGTTTTTACAAACCAAATCTTGTGGTAAGATTTATTTTCGTTTATTGTTGACATTCTTGTTTCATTAATTGCAGTTTTATTGCTGCAATTGCTTGGTACATTTGTCATTGTTGCTATATTAATTGTTATTCATAAATTTCAGGTGACAGGCAGTGCAAGTGAGGCTCAAATATTGGAGGCACTTCGGAGGTACCCAAATCGTTCGTTATATGTACAAAAATCTCTGTATTACTTGTTTCGACTTACACAGAATTGTACAGAACCAAGAGTTGATATTATTGAGGTAAGCGAATCGACTCCATGATATGCAGATGGCCAGCAGGCGTCCTCCTATTGGAACACTTTAGATTTTTTTTCACATAATTTGGTCTGTATGACGGCATACGAGTCCTATCAAGGTTGATCTTCACCAACCAATGGGAGGATGCCAGTTGGTAGTATGCGTCTCATTCATATTCCCTTCATTTGCGTTAATTTTCGGTGAAATTTCAGCCAAGGTAAGTTGGAAGATTATGACTGGGGTCGTCCACCTTCTTCAGAAGAAAATGGACCTGAATCGCTTTCGAAAATGACTTGTGCGAAAGGTTTTGAACTTATCACATCATTGCGCGCACCACTGATTTCTACATTCCACTTCTGGAAGAGTCTACCTGCTAGTTCTGGCCTCACGAGGGCAGAATCAGCAGGCAGACTCCTCCAGAATTGCAATGTAGAAATCAGGTGGTGAGTGCAAACCTTTTAAAAACCCTTCGCACAGCCATGTAATTTCGAAAGCGTTTTTCGATCCATTATTTCTTCTGAAAAAGGTGGAAGACTCCCAGTCTTAATATTGTAACTTACCTTGACTAAATATCCATCGAAAACTTGTATTGTGAAATGCCGTAATGTCCACAAAACTCGGAAAAATTACCGCACACTTTCACTTTCGCTTTCGCTGGACGAAGCTGTTGTCTTGATTGTGAAAGTGTGCGGAATTTTTTCCGAGTTTTGTAGAAAACTCAAGTGGACCTACGTCCGAGTTGCGTGTGGTATAGCACCCTACGTCCTCTCTTGATTGTCCGGCACTAATCAAGAGTTGACAATATAGGACGGCAAAAGACGAACAAGGTTGGTCGTTAAGGTTTTTTCTGAAATTGTAGTACGAAAAAGATCTTTGTAGTTCATACTGTGAAATCAATAACTTAAACAATTACCGAAATAAAAACGTCCGCACACATCCACAATATAGACAAACACTTTGTCTTGCAAATTTTCGACCACATACAGGTGGCTTCATCAGGCTCCAAGGATTATTGGGACTTCGTACAACACCTTCCTTCATTTTCGTTACCAACGAATTCAATTTGGCCGCCATCGTAGCCTCCAGTGTTTATGGGGCTGTCTGTCCCTCCAACTCCAACTTAAAGTGGAGAAACGAGGAAAGGTGTACGGTCCAGAGTAGCGCAGCATATGGCTAACGTTCGTAATGAAAACAAAAACAAAGGCATCGCAGTCCACTGCAAGACTGAGCTGCACAAAATTGATTGGAAGATACTCGTACTCTTCTTACGTCTAACTCCACACGTGACCCCACCTCAGATGTCTCGAGTCCCTCGCCATACAACACCAGAAGTATGGAAAGACTTTGATGAACATCCAAGGTCCTGCATTTCCAAGGGTCTCACGCTTGGTGAGCTACAATCTCTGCAAGAAGCTTAACTGTCAGTGGGAGTTGGAAGAGCTGAATCGAGCAGACAGCCCTATAAATACTGGAGGCTACGAGGGCGGCCAAATTTGAATTAGTTGGTAACAGAAGTAAGATGTTGTAGGAAGTTTCAATAATCCTTGAAGCCTGATGAATACGCCTGTATGGGGTCGAAATTTGCAAGGCAAAGTGTTTGTCTATTTTATGAAAGTGTGCGGACGTTTTTATTTCGGTAATTGTTGAAATTGTAGGGTTTCATGTTGACAATTTGTCACCAATTGAACGTCAAGTACTGCAGTTTAGTTACCCCCCTCCCTTAAAAAAATGTACTTTGCACCTTTAGATTAGATTAGACGGCAAATGCATGGAATATGTGAAATGCTACCAGAAATCATGGATGATAAATAGAAATTTACCAAAGCCAGCCAAACATAATTGTACCTGATGTTGTACCTGACGGCTCTTAGCCGTATCTGCATCTGCTTCCCTTACACTGTCATCCCTTTGTTTCCTTCGTTTCGTTTTTCAGCAAGACATTTGTTTCTACCTTTTTTGCTGTGTAATGTATTGTTTCCCTAAATTGGGATGTATTTATCAAAGCGTAGGCATAAATAACCACTGCGTTGGTATACCCTTTATTTCATATCCCTCGTTTCTTCCATCACAACAAGGATGGACTGTTGTTTGTTAGGGATTTGTTTTGGTAATACTTGGTGATGCAAACCACACGGAAACATAAGCCTAATTGTATGTCGCACCATCTATTAGAGTGACATACCCAGCCCGCATCAAATGGGCAAATTGTGTTCTTGCCGGTTTTTTTGCCTGCCAGTTTTGCTGAGAGCCAGCTGCTTGGTATTCCATTAATTAAAAGAAAGGTTAAAAGTTATTCCTCTATCCAATCATAGTATTTTAAGATCATCTGCTCATTTCTCACAATCTTTCTACCATTTGTTGCAACTTTATCACACTAGTTGGGAGTCAGAGAGTGGGTTGATAGGCTTAAGTAACCAACTATACTGTTTTAAGTCTTGATAGAACGAGGTACGCGGATTGAGTGAGCAATACAAGCGCGACTTTTTATGCAAAACTAAATTACAGAACCTGTTCAAAACAAGCAATCAAACCACGTTAAGAAAATGTTTTTTGAAGGTAGGTAAAGCTGGTGGCTAATGAATTGGCAATGGTTTTAAATTTTTCACTGTTTAGGATTCATTCGAACGAACGAGTCCTTAAAAATGAATAGATATTTCAATGCATTTTTGTTTCACTTAGCTTATTGTGCCTGGAATGAGAGCTCATCCTAAAGTATTAGGCATTCAAATGGCAGCTACTGCTTGCCTGTACACCCTTTCACGAGGGGAAGTTGGCCAGAAGATTCACCCCAAGTGGTTGCATCAGATAGTGGAGTTGACGCTAGTTGCCATGGAGAGTTTCCCTAGTCATGCTCAGGTAATTATTTACAATTATTTAAATTAGTTTTTAGTTGCTGTCGTACATTACCTCAATTTTAGCATTCTCCTTCTCCTTATGCCTTGATCTAGACATTAGAGCTTTGCAGCTTGCCGGTGCTGTGACCCTCCGAACATCGTTGTGTGCAGCCCTCCTCTATATAAAGCGCCTCGGCTCTGGTGGCTTTATCTTTCTTTCTATACGCCTCAACCACGTTGGACATGCTCCTGACCGCTTTCCTGGGGCGCAAGCGCGTACGGTCGCTTGTCTATGCTTGGAACTTCTTGACTTCTTCTTGACTTTTTCTTCGTCCTCCTTAGAGGATTGGAATTACTCAGCATGGCTTGTCTGGTCCTCGCAGTGACCAGCTTGTCGTCGACCGCCCGGCTCATCCTCCGTCCGCAGCCTTGTTCTAGTCCACACTACACCAGGATTCCTTGCTTGGCCCTCCGTTCCCTGGAGACAGATGGTCCAGCCTTTTGCAATGACCTTTACACGGATTTTCTCGTCCTTTTTAGGACACAACCCGTTACGGGTCACCCTCGTCGACTACGCCTCGTCCTCTTCGGCTGCTTCCATCCTCTTTCAACAGCTCTTTGGACGATTCATCAGTTTCTTACAGGAAACCCAGTCCTTCGTACCGACGTCTCCTCATCGGCAGTATCTCGTCCTCTTCGACCAATTCTCTTCAAGGCCCTTAGGACCCCCCCCCCCCCACCTCCACAGTCCGTGTTCTTCCTGTGCCTCTGTGGACGACTCTTCCGTAGGGCGACCTTCACTTTGGCCACCCGCCCACCGAATGTATCGCAGGCAGGCCAGCTCCATCAAACAATTCGTCCGTTTCATAGCAAAACTTTAGCCCATTGTTAGGGCATCCTTTGCTTTGTATGTCAAACCGGACGTCTCTCCTACAGCCCTGCTTCGTCAGACAGGCGTCCGCTTCTTCCAAGGCCTGGTCCATGGCTATTTCTGCAGCTTCAGCCCATTGCTATGGCCTCCTTCGCTCCGCCCGTCACAACAGACATCTCGCATACAGTCCTGCTTTGTCGGACAAGCTGTCCACTTCTTCCAAAGCCTGGTTCACAGCCACTTCTGCAGCTTCGGCCTATTACTGCCGCTTTTCCACGCCCGATCGGTCCATTCGCCTTGCCTTGCGCCAAGCATGGCATGAACAGCTGCCAACAGTCGGGACTACAACAGCCCCTCCTCGTTCTTCATGATGTCAACACAGCCCAACAGCAAGATGGCTGTTGGCCAAAGTAGCCATGCCACTCCTTTCCATCTGAAGCTTCCCTCTAATATGTTTGCATCCGTTGCCACTTCAAATACCAAGAGGACGATGCTTAGCAACGGCCGCTGCGTCCTCTATCCCATGCGGTACCTCTGCCTTCTATCGACTTTGTGCCAGTTCTGCCTGGCCTCTTTCACTGTCCTGCCTTACGTTTCTGAAACTATTTCGGACAGCTCTACCTGTTCTCTTTCTCCGTCCTCACTTATGGAATCGCCGAACACAAAAAAAGGGGGTGGGAACGCCACTGGTTATCACTAGACTAACTCGCCTTCCCGTCCACCCTTCTGATCTCCTAGATCACCGTTCCTTTACTTCGACCAGGACTTCCGGCTTCCACTGGTCCCTTGCGGACCACTACTGCTTTCCAGTCCTCCGGTTTCATTAACAACCATAATTGTTGTTCCTTCCCAGTTGTCCTTCGTCCTCAGCTGCTCTTCTACATTACTCCAGTCCGCCGCGCTATTACATGCGCTCTTTCCATGTCTTTCCTTGCGAATCATCCCTTTCCCCTTCATCTTTTTCATGACGGACCCTCACTGTCATTCTTCCTCCTTCCATTTCTCTTTTCATTTTGGATGGCGCTATTAGGATCATAATTCAGCTTACAGCCAACCCGGACAGGAGCCCTCCGCTCACTTCGACACCTTGCGCCTCCTTTTTCTACGAACGACTACTCCATCACAGAAAAGGAGGAGAGGATGAAAGGATGACCGAACCGACACTGGGATACTCTGTCTTCTGAAACGCTTTAGTACTCCTATCCAATTCGTCGACCTGTAACACCGTGCCTCAATCCAGTCAAGCCGTGCTTTTACTGTCCATCTTTACTCTGTCTGTAAGAAGATGGTGATTTTCGATTAATTCTCAACCTAAAACCCCTCCATTGTAACGGCCATTTCAAAATGGAAATGGTCGACTCCATCCGCCATTCCTTCTCCCAGGGCAACTGGACAGTTTCCATCGATCTCTTTGACAGTTACCTTCACGTCCTTTTACACGCGTCTGTCCGGCACATTTTTCAATTTATCTACACAGGCACAATCTGCGAGTTCGTTTGCCTTCCCTTCGGCCTGAATGCAGTGCCCCGAATCTTTACCTTCGTCCTTAACAGTCAGCAGAAACGTAAACCAAAAGTCACTGTAAAATTCAGGTGGGAATTTTGCACATGTGGCGAATTTTCGGTGATAACTGTCCCTCAGGCCTCTCTCAACACTACACGAGTTTATGAAATTAATCCATGATGGGAAACGGAAAATGACGTCATATACAATATATATAAACAGATTCGAAAGATGCGCTTCTCTCAGTTGGCATTGGGTGTCTTGTTTTTGTTCCTAGCGGGCCTTTGAAGCCAATGGGTTATTTTGTGTTGAGGTTAGCTGAGAGATCAGGAGTCATGAGCTGTGCAAGCGTAGGGCAGGCAGGGTCCTGTATGTTCATGAGTGGAACTCCCTGATTTTGGAAATGTTGGATGGCAATTGTCTCAATGGCTTGGAAGTGTGATTCATTGGATGAGTTGGAATTGAGTAGGACGTTTGTATTCCTCCAGTCTGCCTTGTGTTGGGTTGTAATTTCGTGGGGAGGGATTCCATTTCTCGGTTGAGTGAGTCAGAAGACAGAAGAAATGGCATCGCTACCCACGAAATTACAGCCCAACACAAGGCAGACTAAAGGAATACAAACGTCCTACTCATCCAATGAATCACACCTCCGAGCCATTCAGACAATTGCCATGCAACATTTCCAAAATCAAGGAGTTTCACTCATGAACGTACAAGACCCTGCCTATCCTACGGTTACACAGCTCATGACTCCTGATCTATCAGCTAACCTCAACTCAAAATGGAACCATTGGATTCAAAGGCCCGCTAGGAGCAAAAACAAGACACCCAATGCCAACTGAGAGGACGTTATCTTTCGAATCTGTATATATATATTGTATATAACGTCATTTTCCGTTTCCCATCATGGATTAATTTCATAAACTCGTGTAGTGTTGAGAGAGGCCTGAGGAAGGTGACAATTATCACCGAAAATTCGCCACATGTGCAAAATGCCCACCCGAATTTTACAGTGACTCTTTGTTTGCGTTTCTGCTGATTGTAAGTACTATGAAAAACCAAAGTAGACGAACGCTCGATATTTTTAATTTTACCGCCATCCTCAAGCCAATTCTGGCTACCCTCCATCAGCAGGAAATAGAGCAAGTGCCTATCTCGACTACTGGGTCCTTCCTCATTAGGACAACTGGATTGTACTACGCAACCTCCCTCACACAACATATTTCCTTCACGACTTGGGCTTCAGGATCAATTTCCCTAAGTTCCTTCCAATCCCGTCACAGCAGTTTGTCTTCCTCGGGATCTCTTTCAACCTGGCCTCTGCTACAATTATGCCATCACCTGACACACTGTCCGCCCTCCTAATGCAACTTCGAGAGCTCCTCTACCTTCAGGCCAACACACTGCAACAACTGAATTCCCTCATCGGGACCCAAGATTCCGTCACCGATCTGGTCCCTAACGAACGGTGGATGGTCTGGCCCTTCTACCCGTTTCGCATCATGGAATGGCCACTTCCGTTCTCCAACCTGTATGCAAACTGGTCCCGATCCATGCCACCCTCCTTTCCACTCTGGACTCTGCTATGGTGGATGGACCCTCTGATGCTCACTCGGACTGTCCTGCTTCACGAACCCGATCCGGATTTCCATCCTCTAACAGACACCTCCCTCTCCGGATGGGGGACTTTCATCGACAACAACACGATCTCCGACTCGTGGCTTCCGATGACCAAGCAGCGCACATTAACATCGTAGAACTATGCAGGGGTGCAGAATATGCCAGAACGCTAGAACGAGGTTCGCGGGAAATTTCGGAGAACCGTGAAAATTCACTGAAAAATGGCTTGCCTACATAGTGAAAGGCTGTGGAAATTTGAAAAATCTGCAGGAAAGTTTTGTGGGGAATTTTGTCCAGTAAGAATGTTCTGCATCCCTGGAACTACGTGCCGTCCTCCTCGGACTACACCATTTCAGTCCAGTGATTGCGGGAAAAGTGCTCCAAGTACACATCGACAACACCAAAGCTGTTGCATATCTTTGAAAAGGGGAGGGACGCGGTCATCCTCTCTCCACGCTGTTCACTTAGGAAATCTCCCAACTATGCATCTGCCTCCACGTCACATCCTACCTCTACACGACCACGGCAACCGCAATATGATTGTGGACTCTCTTTCCCGACGGTGCCCTCTGTCGAGGGAATGGTCTCTCAAGACATCAGTTTGTGAATATCTCTTCAGCCTCTGGGGGTCGTCCGATAGTAGACCTGTTTGCCACGATGCACGATATCAAATTTCACCAATGTGTTTGCCTAATCCCGGACGACCAAGCCAGGGCAGTGGGTTCCTTAATCCTTTCCTGGTATCACCTTTTCGGATACCTTCCCCTCCGTATAAACTGCTTCCGATGGTACTGAGCAAGATCGCCTGCTTCCCCAGACAATGATTGCTCCCACTTAGCGAGCGGTCACTTCTGAACCTACTCACGATCCGCCAATACATCTCCCGCCAGACACAGATCTCCTATCCCAGCAATGTGGCACTAACCTTCACCACAGTCCGTCATCCCTGTGACTACATGCGTGGCTACTATCATCCGACTCCTTGAAGCAGCGCACATTTCTCCAGACCAAGCCTCTCGCATTGCTTCCGAAGCCATCCGCTCATCCACTAACGGACGGTTAATCCGCTTCGTCCCCCTCTCAACATCTATCTCGTGTTCCTGAATGACCTCTTCACAGAAGTACTCAAAGGATCTACTATCCTGATCTATCGTTCCGCTTTCAACACAGTGTTTTGAGCTGCCGGTAGTCTGTGAGTCCTGGATGACTTCTGTATCTACGCTCTCAATCCTTTAGTCCGGAGCGTCCTATTACCAGGCAGCTTTCCGGACTGGGACGTATCCATCGTCCTCACGGTCCTGCTTTCTGCATCATATGGACCCATGTCACACGCAAGACGGTCTTCTCATTTCTCTGACAGCTTGTCTCCGCTGCAGTGAGCTATAGGCCGTATCCGCCACGCCAACGGACTGTTTCTTCCTTCCAGATTATAAGAGAGTTACTTTAACTCCACGAGCTTCCTTTCGAACATAAACACAGAAAACTCCGGAACTCTCTCATCCGCTCTTCATTCCGGCACACCCAACATTCTAGGAGACGAACCTGAGCGCTCTCTTTGTCAGTGCTAGCCGTCCGCTTCTATCTCAGACCTCTAAACCACTTCACATAGAATGGTCTCCACCTGGATTAAAACTATTATTCTGCAGGCCTATGCTGCGCTTGACATCAATTGTTAAGAAGCAATATACGTGCCACGCTCATGAATTACGTGCTATCTCCACATCCTGGGCTTACAACAGCAACATTCCCATTTCAGATATCCTCGAAAACACATCTAGGCGTTTTCCTTCGGTTTTTTCATCCTCTTATCTCCGGGATATATCCTCCCAGGCGGAGGGCCTATATCTCCTTGGCCCGTTTTGGCAGCCAGGCGAGTTCTTAACCCCTTAAGCTACTCGGTCGTCCATCTCGTCTTCTAACGCTCCTTCCTCTTAGATCGATGGCGAAGTTGTTTACTTTCTGGGAGCTGGACCATGACTCCAGGGTGCGCGTCTTGTGGCACCCGCCGCCTTTGACGAGGTTTGCGGAATACTAAAATTGAGGTAATGTATGTTTTCGACGGCAACTAAAAACATCAATTTACCAGCGGTTCCTGGTTAAAATTGATTTTTATATACTGCCTACCGAAAACATACATTACTTGGTTGCCATCCTGCCTCCCCTCTGTTCGCCACTGACTATTTCTGACAGAGAAATAAATATGAAGCCACCAGCGTCGAGGCGCTTTATATAAAGGAGGGCTGCGCACAACGATGTGCGGAGGGTCATGGCTCCAAAGCTCTGATCTTTAGATCAAGGCATAAGGAAAAGGAGAATGCTGTAATTTATGTAATGTATGATTTCGGTAAGTAATAAAAAATAATTGCAACCAGGTACCGCTGGTAAATTGATGCTTTAAGTGTTGTAATTATTTAATAAATTCCTTTGAGCCTTAAAGCAATCTGAAGCAAATGAATGCTTGTATAGATAAACTGGCCAATTTTTAACCTTACTAGATGTTACAAAAAGAGAGAAGTAGCAAGGGGAGGGGCAAACCCAAAACGGTAATCCAGCAATCACCAGATAATATCCAAATGAGAACTCATTGGTAGTACACTATCCTAGCCAGTAGTACTTTGTCAGGATTCCTTTTCCATTTCCCAACTAGTTCAGTTCCTAAAGGCAAATCTGTACTAAATGTAAATATGTACTAGTTTTACGTGGTAATTTTTGGTGGGTACATTTTAAAGAATTTCAAATTCATCATGCTGCTTCGTTAGATTGCATGAGCAAAGGAGGCTTTAAAGCTAGTGATTGATAGTATTGAATAAATGCTTTATATATTTTCCATAGAAAATAATAGGTACAATACTGGAATGTTTTTGCTAGCGGAGATTAGTGCGGCACCCTGTTAACATCTCTGCAGACGTACTGAAGTATGTTAATTATATCTTGTTGATAATTATACAGCTTTGAATAAAATTTGTCAATTTGCTCAAGTGTCTTGTTGACCTTGACAAGTGTAATCGAGGTTATCACGATGTTAACTTCTGAAGTACGTCTGTTATATCGGCAGTGTATAAGTTGTGCAGAACTGTAAATCAATGCCAGTAAACATAATGGAATTTGTTTCACAGTCCTAGGATTAACGGGCAGTGATAATTAGCATTACAATTTGTACCACCAGTAACCAGCGGACATGCAAGCAAGTGGTTGCCATTATCCCCCACCCCCGGTATAACTTCAATTACCGTAAATCCTCAAAGTTCCATTTTGTGTTTTTGGCTTGGCATTGGGTTCTCTAGAACTTACAATTTATTTGCCACCCGTATAGAAAATTTCAACACGAACGTCGACTGCCAGACCTTCCCCTGCCCAACCCCCACCCTTCTTCGTTTGGGTCAAGAGGAAATAATTTGGATAAATTGGTAATCTTGTTTTTGTTAGGCAATTAGGCTGGATATAAAAATGGAAAACGTTATTGGGAGCACCTTTTTTCGGTGTAGTATTTTACGCGAAATGTTTTGTACTACAAAAATATAAATATATCTTAAAACTATTGCTTGGTAAAAAAAATTGTGACTTCACAAGATAATTATGTAACACCCCCTCCCATTGCCCAAAACTATGCTTATCCCCTCGCTCTTGTATGACAAGCTTAATCCAATTGTATGACACGAAGTTTAGCAGTTTGCAAAGTGATGACCTTGAATGGCCACGTATAGCAACCCGGACCACTGCACTGTGACTGAGGTTGGCGCTAATGACCAAACTGCCGCAACCCCCCCCCCCCCCCCCGGAAGCTTAACACATGGCGAAACAGACCCCCAAGCCTGGGCCAAGCAACTGTTGCCCCGTATCAGTTTTCACGTCGCATTATATTCAGATCTATTTATATGGATCTAAACCTTCAGGTCACCCTTTTTGGTGACTTGAGTATTTATAATTGTAGTGCATTCCTCAAGTAATCTGGCATTGCGTCAAAATAGATTTAAGAAAAAATTGTTGGCCGATTTGGTATAAATTATGTACTACTTGATGAATTTCGTTCCAGTACATGTATTTTATAAATTGA
>JAHWFP010222494.1:171-15153 GCA_023313725.1 Lithobius niger | reverse complement strand
ACTTGGAATTTGCATAGACCAAGTATTTGTTACTTGGTTCGATAAGTGGAAGGACGGGGTTTTTTTGATCCACCTATTTTGTTTGATTTGTTTTGAAAGGAAACATTATTACGAGGTTTTACGTTTTAATTTTATATACATTTAGTTGCAGGTGTGACTCGGCTGTACCTTGCCATGTAATTTTAGTTTTTTTGTGTGAAAAACCTGATGACGAATAATGGTAGAAACATCGTTTGCTTATTTTTTGTGCACATTTCAGGCTTTTATTAAATTATACTGCGTAAGTACTTTTTTTCTGTACTTACTTGGTGAAATCAGTACGAAATAGTCGATAAATAACACAGTTGCACCAATACTACCGCCTGACAAGATCGTAGTAGACAGGGCTCCATTGTGATCCGTGTTTGTTTCTGTTATTTTACTGATAAAATTGTAGTAGGACGTTAGGACTCATCCCGAAGCAAAGCGTAAAGCAAACAAACGTTTGTTCGTTATTAAAATGATGTTGCAGATATGGTTGTTTAAGATAGCAAGAAGATAGACAGATACCAACACAGTTTTATAGCAAAAATCATTGCATTACGAAAGCAACACGGCAGTCGCCCAGTATCATTCCATGCATTCATCAATTAATCTTCTTGCTGCTTATTTTTTGCAGGCTCAAAGGTTTACTTTGGAAGACCTGCAGCTTTATTCGTACTTTTAGCAGAAGGAAGAGTACCAAATAGAAGCTGCAAAAATGAACACAGAACTGTAAGTTAGTCTGTCAACTGCTGTCACTGTGTAAGCACTAAAAATCTTGTAAATAAATACAGGGTGAGACAAAAGTCTGGTTACACGCAAATAACTGTCGTTATAATTGTCCTATGTGAATTCTGAACACATATTTGTAATGTAAGTCAGATATGGCGAAGCCAATGAAGTTATTTTCAATGACCTTGAAAACAGCATTCAAGGTCATCTGCATTCTATCTTCCAAACGTCGCAAGATACAGCTCAAAAGTGAATTACAAAGTTGTACGTGAGCATCAAGCATGACAAACTGCGAAAATAGATTGAAAATCGGAGCATAATTGCAATAGTTATGAGGAAAACAAAATAGCAACAAAATCTTCCCTGAACGTTTTAACTGCCAGCCAGTGAAGCTTAGGGGCTGCCTCTGTGATCAGTGGCTTTTCTGAGTTAGTCAATACAAGTGAACGAGTGCAGTAATTCAGGATGCAATAAAAGAAAACAATGTGGATGTGAATTAGGCCTAAAGTATTGAGCCATCAGTAAAAACACAGAAAAAACAATTTATTTTCGGGGGGAGGAGGGGATCGAAGAATTACACTTACACCCCACTTTACGCCCCTTGCAACTAGAAAACGTACGACCTCTTTATTGTTCAGGTACGATTATTTTTTTCTTGTTTTGTGAAATGTATGGCACAATAAAGAAGAAAAACCATTTGAAGAAAACAGCGAATAAGTCTAATTTTATCAAATATTTTTCACCTCGTTCTTAGGGGCACTTTCATTCCTGTTTCTCAATGCCCCTTCCCCCCTGCCCCGGTTAGTTATTTACGACAATTCTTCCAGTCGGTAACATGTAAGTTCGAATAATGCAACAATTAGCCTGCTATTGCAAGGTAAAGTTCCGCCCCAACCCTGAAAAACAAGTATTTACGCATACTAATGCCCACAACTTTAAACCTATTTTCCCACCCGCCCACCTTATTTTCGGCGTATTCTGAAAATATTGTGAATAAGAACAATCTAACTGCTCCTGCATTTTTCCTGAAACGTTTTTCCTGGGAAAAAAAGCCGATGAAAGCAATTTGTTTTGAAGGGGGGGAGAGGGGAGAGTATCTGCATAGTCCTGGCAGAAATGTAAATCCATCTCTGCCAGTGAGCAAGTGACACTAATTTAGCTTGTTAATTGCTTCCTGTTAACCATAAACTTATAATTTACCCTTTATTGGAAGTAATCTGTAATGGCATAATGATTTAAGAAGCTGTTAAAAAGTGCGGGCATTCGAATGTTCAGGAATTTTTCCCACCTTTGGATTAAAGTAAGGGCATTCGTAACGACAATGCGTTTTTTCATTGCTGGGCGATTGTTGCGACTGGGCTGGAAATCACTCAAAAGGGCATTTCATTAGGCTTCGGCAAAAAATAAAATAAATGCAAAATCAGAAAGTAATCACATACCGAACGTGACTGTCTGTGTTTCGAATGATAGCTTATTTCAAATGATAGCTCAGTAACGATGGCTCATTACTTTAGGCCTAATCCGTACCGTTTTCGTTTACTGCAATCTGAAATTTAACTGCACTCGTTGCTGCAGGAAGGACTCGGAACTCGTGTACTCGCTTGTAGAGGCAGCCCCCTAAGCTTCACTGCATGGCAGTTAAAACGTTCAGGGAAGACTTTGTTGCTATTTTGTTTTCCTCGTAACTATTGCAATTATGCTCCGATTTTCAATTTGTTTTCGCAGTTTGTCATGTTTGATGCTCACGTACAACTTTGTAATTCACTTTTGTGCTCTATCTTGCGCCGTTTGGAAGATAGAATACAGATGACCTTGATTGCTGTTTTCAAGGTCATTGAAAATATCTTCATTGGCTTCGCCATAGCTGACTTACATTACAAATTCAGAATTAACGTAGGACCATTTTATCGGCAGATATTTGCGTGTGACCAGACTTTTGCATCACCCTGTATAATGCAGGAACTTTTATTACGCAATCGCGTGCATTCTCAACTGCCACTACCTTCAGTACGTGGGTTGTAAATAGGCCATCAGCAAAAACAGTTAACAGATTTTTACGCAATTAACATTTCATTCTAGTGACGTGACCTGGAGTGTCGAGTTCGTGAACTGACGAATCAGTCCATCGCCAGATCACTGCCATACCTCCATTACCGATATTATCACTTGCTCACTCTCCATATCGGTAAAGGCAGTATGCCAGTAATCTGGTGATGGCCAGGTTCAGCAGTACGAATCGCCATCACGTCACTAGAATGAAACGCAAGTGCATAAAGGTGGCTTATTCAACTACGTTAGTTCTATTGCATGATTTTTGCTGGGATGGCATGTCCAAACTACTGAGTAGAGATAGTGGCAGGTGAAAATGTGCACGTGGTTGCATGAAAGCCCTTGTTTAAACATTAATCTACTGTGCTGCTGGTAGCATAGTTAAAAGATTTTTTCAGTTGTTCTGTGGCTTTTCGTAATTTACGTGCTCAGTGCTACGCTTGAATAATTGAAATAGAAAGTCAATTGATATAAGGAAGGCCTTCGTAATCTTGTTTCTTATTCGGTGTTCACAATTTGTGACATCTGTATGACTCCAACGGACACACTTTTTTGTAAAATTGTGTTTGCCAGAAGTTCAAGATCAACTCGTATTTTACGTCTAACAGACAATCGTCCATATCATCTACTTGGGCTTTTAAGTAGACAAAAGCCCTATCCTGCTGTTACCTACAAGTCTCAGAGCTCGTCTCTGTATTACATTTTTGCTTGGCAACTGAAAAAAACTATAGTAAAGAATAACGAAACTGAGAGAATACAATTTAGGGAAATGAAATTTTAGTTGTAATTTAGTTACTACTTTGACGGATTAACGAAGCCTATTAATTGTTGATTTTTTTTTACAATAACCACAAAAACAGAAAAGATTTGTTTCTGTGTCATTCTCTACATTGCAGTAATAAAAAATTATGTGAACAAAAACTGGCATTCTTAGGAGTCCTTGCCAGACATTTAAATTTGAAAATCTAAGTTTTTGCGCGCCCACGACTTTCTTAGTAGAGGTTAAAAAAACAAACACTTTTCATTAAATTCGTTTTACATAAAAATTGTTTTAAAAACTCAATAAAATTCGTATAATACCAGGCGTGTAGCACGGTCCAGTTGAAACTAATATTTCAAACCAGTTTTTTCCTGCATTATTCCAACTTGTCATGACAGGGTAATGTGCTGAAACATTCATCCGACTTGTGTAACTTAGCATATTTGTGAAATACTAGGGCGGCCCCTGGTATAAGGCAGGTATTATAGCGCATTGCTGCGATTTCCCATTTGCATGAATATACTGTGACGTCACTATAATCTGCAAATGATTGTTGAAGGTCCTAACTAATTAAACACCACCGTTACCAGTCGCCCATCGACCATCGCCCATAGCCCAAGACTCAGAGATCCCACTACGGACATCAGTAGAATAAAGATTATCGAGATTCCCACTGCGGAGTTTAATACAATAAGGATTATCGAGATTCACACTGTGGACACTCACACGAACGAGGAAAAAAACTGCGATCTTAGTTACATAGATTCCAACACCAGACGCATTAACATGTTATTCATTATGCGTAAAACTAATCCATTAAACTAAGAAGTTGGCTTTACGTTTGTTAGAAAATGGCATTTTGAACACTTTTTTTATTGTCTACATTTTATTTTCTTTAAGTTCAATACGGCGTTTGTCTCCACTTCACATGGCAAACTCCGTTTTCTTGATTGCCCCATACCTCTTAGTTTCTGATTTGTGCAATCGGCACTGACGTGTTTGCCTTCGTGGTTCTCCAATCAGTTCGTCTCTAGTTACCTCAACTACCCCCAATTTCAGGCCTTTACTTCTTAATATCTTAAAGTGGAATTTCCCTTCGGTGACCTTCTTGAAAATTCATCTAACGCTGATGACATAAAACTTTTTGTTCCGTTTTCTCTTGTCTCCAAGATGCATTTTGGCCACAACAACCCCTGCAGTTCTTACCACATCCAACATAAGATCATCTCTACCAAGACCCAACACCTAGCTCTTCGAATTTTTTTTGATAACTCTCTTAAGTTTCACCTCCACACGAAACCAAACAAAGTTACGAGAAAAGCCCATTATATTCTCAAATCATTCTCCAAACTTACTTTTTGGTACCTCTTTAAAACTTTTCTCTGGATTCTTATCTAATACTGTTTACATGTCTCTAGACCTTGTTACGACTCTGTCTGATCCCATATCGACAACACCCGCACCATCTAAATATGCTTTGCCAGCCTCTACTTCACCTACCATGTCAGAACCGCCTAAACCACTTCAAATTTCAAATGGCTACGACTCCACTGAATCGTGGAGCTCTCAACCAAACTTTCCAAACTAAGTAATTTGATCAACATTAACACTGCTGACTTTTTCCATTTCAATGCTACTTACACCAGGTGTCACAGCTATTCCAAGTTTACATTTGGCATCGCTTTCTCTCAAAAAGTATGTTACCTCTTTTGAAAAATTCCATCTTCCATCTTATGTTGTGGCTGCCTCCAGTAATTCTTTCAAAGCATTAAACAGGATGGAAAGCCAGGGTTCGTTAAGGGTTAAAAAAATACGGATGCAAACCTATTTACGTTGCCTTTTGGACTTTTAGATCAGAGCGGGGGATTGAATCCACAACCTTTGAGACCAAAGGCGTAAGTCCTACCGCTGAGCCATACTGACACGGCCTAAAACTATACACATTTGGGTCCAAAGCTGACGATGAAACTGGAGCTACTTGACCTAAATTACCGTTTGTGCTAGAATTACTATTTTTAGAAATAGACCACCCCTTCTGAGAGAATTTGAAACCATGCCTAGTGCTACTATGTTGGCATGACTTACCCTTATTATACTGCTAACGTTAGTGCTTGGTAACTACGAATTACATATCGTGATTTGTTCGATTCGAAAACAACCTAGCTGAGTTAAATAAACACGGATACACACTGTTTGATGTTGCATTTTGGATTTAAATGTCAGACTGTATGAGCGGGGAATCAAACCCACGACCTTTGAAACCAGACGTGGTGGTTCTACCACTGAGCCATGTCAGTATTTGGCATTTGGTTTCAAAGGTCGTAGATTTAATTCCCCACTCTGGCAGTGTGGCATTTAAATCCACAAGGAAATGTAAATAAGTTTGCATCCATGTTTATTTAACTCAGCAAGGTTGTTTTCGTAGTAATCAAATAGTTTTTTTTTACAGTAGACTGCAGTTGAATAACGTCCACTGCCGATGGGTTTTGTTGAATTTTATTTTCAGTATACGTTATTCCATGCGATTTCAATTAAAAATGATTCTTAATGCATGTTGTATAAAGATAAAATGTTGTTCTACAAATATTGACTGTATTGCATGCTTCTATCAATGTCAAAATGTTCTATATGTGGGTTTGTATTTTTTTGTTACATATTGTACAGTATAACCCTTTCATACATGATATTCCAAAAGAAAGTGCGCTACTAGACGGGCCAAGAAGCAAGT
Source organism: Lithobius niger (assembly GCA_023313725.1). Lineage (NCBI taxonomy): Eukaryota > Metazoa > Arthropoda > Chilopoda > Lithobiomorpha > Lithobiidae > Lithobius > Lithobius niger. Next base: position 8,863 of record JAHWFP010222494.1, on the reverse strand, counting down.
TCCCATGTGCACCACAACCTTTGTACGGGGGGGGGGGGGGCCCCCGGGACACCGAGCAAAACGAGCAACAGCTTGTGGTCAGCTTCCTCGTGTCTAAACCGAGCGAATTCCAGTTCAAATCCTGCTATCGACCCAATTGAATGTCTTTGAAAAACCCACCAGAAATAATTCCTGCATGAAAGGGTTATACAACGTTTTCTTCATGCACGGTGTCATAAATGAGGACAGCTACTAGATGGGCCAAGAAGTAAGTCGACACGCATACCGCAAACTTTGTCAGGAAGACTCGTGGACCCCGAAAAAAGCAAGCAGCAACAGCCCAGTGGTCACCATCTCCAAACCAAGCAAATGGTGGTTCGAATTACGTGACCGACCCAATGGAACGTTGCATAACCCTTTCACACACGAATTAATTCTGGTGATTTTCAGAAAAAAATCACCACAATTAATTCGTGCGTGAAAGGGTTATTCTTCGTGCACGGTGTCCCCAAAGAAGCACAGCTACTAGACGGGCCAAGCAAGCTTTGTAAAGGGGCTGGGGAGCCCTGCTACTATAAGTGAGGACAGCTGCTAGAGGAGCCAGGAAGTTAGCCGCCGAGAGCACCGCTACCTTTGTGAGTGGGTTCCGGGAACGCCGGCCAAAACGAGCAGCAACAGCCCAGTGGTTAGCGACCTCGTCTCCAAACCGAGCGAATTCGGGTTCGAATCCCGTAACCGACCCAATGGGACTTCTTCAGAAAAAGTCAACAGAAATAATTCGCGGATGCAAAGATCGTACAACGTTTTTCTTCATGCATGGTGCCCCCAAAAAGAGGCCAAAAAGTATGCCCCCACATGCACTGCAAGCTTTGTGAGGAGGCCCCAAGAACCCCAAGCAACGCGAGCAGCTACACTTAACGGTATAGTGGTCAGCATCCTCGTCTCCAAACTGTGTGAATGCCGGATCAAATTGTGCAACCAACCCAACGGGACTTCTTTGGGAAAAAGTTACCAGAAATCATTCGTGCATGAAAGGGTTATACAACATCTTTTTCACGGACGGTGCCCCCAAAGAAAGTACTAGATAGGCCAAGTAATAGATCCCCAAGCACACTTCAAGCTTTGTGAGGAGGGTCGGGGACCCTGAGTAATTAATGGGAGCAGCAACAGCCCAGTGGTCATCATCCTAATGTCCAAATCGAGCGAATGTCGGTTCGAATTCTGCAACTGACCCATTGGGACTTCTTCGGAAAAAGTTACCAGAAATAATTTGTGCATGAAAGAGTTAGGCCTATACAATGTTTTTCTTCATGCAAGGTGCCCCCAAATAAGGACGACTACTAGACGGGCCAAGAAGTAAGCCTCCAAGTGCAGCACAAGCTTTGTGGGGGGTCCCAGGGACGACAAGCAAAGCGAGCAGCAACAGCCCGTTAGTCAGTGTCCACATTTCCAAACCGAACGAATACCGATTCACATCCTACAACTGGCCCTTTGAGGTTTTGAAAAAGATAGATAAGATTTTTATTTGCCACTAAAAAGCAAAACGGCAAGACAGGGTCGAAATCAAGCGACAACTAACATCTTTCCTGAAAATTATGTACAATAGGCTAAAAGGTAAAAGAATGCAATATCAAAGATATTTTGTCTAAACAATAAGATTTTTGAAATATGATTTTCAGTAGTAGACTACAAATGGAGTGTATTCAGGGACAAAACTCTGGGCGTTGCAAATGTGACTTTAAACAGCCACCATTAAGAAGTCGTCTGAATACATCCACTGAAGGGTCCATAACAATGTTTTCGCCCAGAGAGTTCCAAACTGGAGCAATACGAATACTAAAAAAGATTTCCTACAGTTTAAGCTGAAACTGGGAATTATCATTTTCAGACTATGTCCCCGAGTTCTAGACTCGGTTCTTATCTCAAACAGAGGAAGTACAACTGGCAGTTGACCATGTATTATTTTGTAAGTCAAAATCAGATCCGCTTTCAGCCTGCGAAGTTCCAGAGAGTCCATCTTTAGGAATTTTAAACGTTGTATATAGGATTTCCCATACAGTCCAGCATTTCGTAAATCGTCTTTGGACTGCTTCAATTTTGTAAACGTCCTTCAAAAACTTGGGCGACCAGACTTGACACTCATATTCTACGGTTGAGCGAACGTACACCTTGTATGCTCGAAGGATGGTATGTAAGTTTCCAGATATAAAACAACGGGCACAATGGCGGACCTGCGGTGCACCACCATTGAAATATGATTGCAATAGGTAGATGTTTTGAGGTCTGAGTTAAAGACACTCCAAGGTCTATAATTTTAGTTACATAATTTAATGTTTTTGTACCTAAAACGTAATTTGGAGGGGTTGTTACATTGCCAACTTGAAAGCAGAGGCATTTATCTTTAGATAGTGGCAGCTGAAGTTTCCGACCACGTTCCAATAAGGTTTATTTTATGCTGGAGAGAGTATGCGTTAGAGACTTCAGTGATTGGAGAATGTAGCTTAAGGTCATCAGCAAACTTTTCTTGGCTCACATTGATGTCCTTGCATGACATGTCGTTTAGAAAAAAAAAACGAAAAGCAGAGGGTCCAGAACAGAGCCCTAGGGCACACCTCTAATTACCTTCTTACTTTCAGAGAAATCTCCACCAATAACAACCCGTTGCGAACGGACAGTGATAAAAGCCTTCAGCCAATTTAAAAACAAACCAGAAATAATTCTTGCATGAAAGGATTACCAATTTCTATATTTACATGCCATTCAGCCACTGAGCACCGCAGTTTTTGTCAAATAAAGTTCAAGTAAGTTCTCTGGGTCGCTGCTGCCTGTCAACTGAGGACGTCTGCAATTCCCAAATAAAAACTTCCCAAATTCTCTAGAAAAGCTTACAATAATCTAGGATTCCATTAGGCACAGGTAATGTTGCTGATATTATCGGGGAAAGGAATAAACACAAAGCAATGGCTCAAACATGTAAATAAATATACACAAATCGCTTTAATTTATACTGCAGTAAAGGAACACAATGGCTCAACATTGAAAATCATATCCTTAGTGGGTTCGAAACTCTTTACAACAGCCTTGGAGAAACAGCTTAGATGAAAGGTGCATATGTGCAGTGATCTGAGTTCAGTGGAGATCAACCCCATCTGCATGAAATATAGGTACCCAATACCGGTTAATCGAATCTTAGCTGCGTTTAGTGGATGACTTTCACTGTTGTGTTAGTTTCCGTCAATTCAAAATTCCCAAAGATAACACATTTATAGCTCGATACTTCCTTTGTGCCAGTGACTTAGTGACTTAGATACTGAATACCATTTTGTCCAGAAGGTAGAGGCCCAACCTGCAGGCATATTCCATAACAACATACCAACGTTGACAACCTCCTAATGAAGGCTCTACCAGTTGAAAGCCATTACAAACTAATATGTTGAAGGTTTATTCTCGTTCTGCAGGAGGCCATCTCAACCTTAATTCAAGTCCACTGCACAGTGCACATTGGGGGTTTGTTCTAATTATGGAGGAGGCTATCTCGGCCTTAATTCAAGTCCAGGGCTCACTTTGGAATTTGTATGGGGTTTTTGTTGGGATGAGCTAGTAGACACCTTAACATGTCGACTAACATTATTGCAAAAATCTCTCATAAATCCATTGATAGTTCCATGCCTAACAGCTTAACAATAACCATGCAGTAAGCACAGAAATAGATGGAAATTACGATTTTTCTTATAATTAGGTAACTTTTGTCAACATTAAAATCGGGGGCCAGGCATTCTGTATCACTCATCATACCATGCAGATTTATCGCCCACCATTCTGAAGATTTAACAAATATACACCTAAAAACTAGATGTTACACACGCCTCAGCTAGTGCATCGTCAATGCAGGCAACACTTTTATAGCAAACATTACCCAATTATTTCTGTTCGAGTTTGCGCCACCAATGTTTATGAACAACTAACTCTCCGTGTTCATTAATAACATACGAACAGTTTAAAACGTATTTCCTTTATTAGTTACATTTATACAATCACGAATTTCTCAATGATAAAGATGTGCCGGGTTTCAGACGCTTGTAAATTCTTGTTGGCTGCAATCCTTTCATGTTCAGCTTAGGGAATCGCAAATGCTCTCCCATTTGTCCTACATAGCCAGAAGCAGACTGGCCCATGAACCAGAATTCCAAATAGGACCCGTACCCCAGGCTGCCAGGGCCCCTCTATCAGCCGGCTTCAGCTTCCCAATCCTTAGTTTAAAAAAGTCTGAGATAAAAATACGGATTTTGCTGAATTGTATAATTTTTTGAATCTAAATTGAATTCTAAAACCATCCATACAGTTTCGGAGTACTCGTTTGCAGGTAGGTATATATCGTTCTCATCAAACTGTGATAATTTTACCCCCATCAGGCATATACTGCAACCATACAGCCACACCCACGCGACGCGACGTGACTCATTCACGGCTTGTCTCCTACTGTTAGAAGCACGGGGCTGTTGACAAGTAGCAACGGCCCGTTTATGGTTAGCACTGGTTGTCGTGAAGTTGTTTGGGGTGACTGGGGGAATGTATCATGTGATGATGTGATGTGCAGCAACTAGGACATCCCTACAAAATACCGAAAAATCGGAAGCTCTACATTTTCAAACCATGGTCAGTAGGGGAGCTTATGACTGTGGAGTGTGGAGTACCCTCCCCCCCCCCGCCACTCCTGAAGATCCTGGACCAGCGCCTTTTGGCTGCCAGTCCGCCTCTGTACATAGCATCTACCTTCATGTCACGTAAGCTCTATGGAAAATTATGCTATGGGCCTTAGTATGACGTTGTCTGTCAGCACGAGTTCAGCTTGTGTCACAACCTTTCTTACTGTGGTAAGTAAACGGCTGCTTTGCCTTAGTTACTGGTTCATCCACAGTTAGTGATTAACCTACTAACTGCTCCAGTAATCACAGCTACGTTCGGGCAGGCCAAGAACAATCTATTGTTGTACTGGTTTCATGACATCACATGGAATAAACATCTACTACAACACAGCCTGTTGTTAATTTACCATCATTAACAGATTCACACCTCACATGTACTCAAATTTCGGACTAGCTAGAGAGAAAATTGGACCAACAACCTGGAAAAGAACAAGTCAAGATCCTATTGCTTAGCCATATTGAATCAGTCTGAAATTAAAAAAAAAGAAACTGTTGATAAGCAGAATTTATCACGCACACACGTACACAAAAAAGCGCACTGATTGTGACTGGTGACTGTTGCTGTACTTTCGCTGGCAGTCTGACGTTTAAGTAAAGAATTCAACGGAAATAGGTTTAGATATGTATTTATCTATTATCCATTGTTATTTCTTGTTACTTAAATTAATGCAAAGAAAGTAACATAAATTATTGTGGTTGTGAAACAAATAAAATAGATAATTAAATTCAAGTATGCTCATACATACATTCTTCTATTTTAGGTGTACTTCAGTGTTGTTGGCGAGCCAATCAATATGAAAGCATTCTTCCTGCATCCTCTCGGAACGCTTTTTGGTCTTGGATTAAAAATGCAGCAGGTCAGGATACGATTTTACCGTATTTACAGCCGTATTACTTTATAGGTGAACAGCAACCAGCATGGCACAAAATTTCAAATAATATCTAGAAAACACTTAATTAACGCTACTGAAATTATTCTTTGGGGTAAATCTGATGAAAATGAACTTGAGTACAAGAATCTTTAACGCAGTTTCCACAAAACCTTATACGTAAAAGTCTTTTACATGTATGAAAAGAATTCGTGTATTATTCGTGTTACAAAACGTGGCGTATCCTCTTTTACGTGTAATTTATCAAATGACACACAAGCAATGAACATAGTGTATGTTTACAAACCTATTATATGTGTGGCAGTTTCAATATGAATATCAGAAAATAATTCACTGTCTTATTTCAGCCATTAAATAATAATTCATTATTTTGAAAGTTGGTAAATCGTCATAATTAGCCTGTATTCTAACAGTTCAGTGTCAAAGCTCCCCATCTGACTGAAATACCCCTTTTCAGAATCCTTATTTCCGATCCGTTGTTGGGGTTCTAGGACTTCTTGTTATTGCTGGTAGCACAACCAACAGCCTGACATTTTAAAGGGAAAAAACTTTAAATATTTATTCTGTAAGTAGCCATCATGTCCATGGTGTGTCTTTTGGTAGTTTCACATTTTTGACATTGTTTTAACCCCTTGAGGATCGGCCACCCTCATGGCCTTAACACAATGATTTTGTACAGATACCACCATTTTTTGAATCCAGATGAGAAAACAAGATCCAAATCAACTCCATAGCTTACATGCACAATTCCTTTCATGCGTGTGCACACTATTTGCTAATACGGGTCTAAATGGGTAAAAAATGTGAACGCCAGTTTAACCACCCTGCAAGATTCAGTGATCTTAGCAAAACATTACGCTCTTCATTGTTTTGATGTTTTACTTTTAACAGGTCCACTATTTGAATACACGCAATCGTCCTTGTGTGAGTGCTGAAGAGTTCAATGCCTGTGCATCGCAGTGTTTAATGAATCAGCTCTCATTGAAAATTAATTGCAGGTAAAAATCACCCATATTTTTCTCATAAACAAGTTTACAGTTTATCAGTGGATTTTATTCATGACCAGTGCGAAGCAGAGCTAAGAAGCTTCTCATGTAGAGATGGGCTGTTTGTTTGTCTGTCTTTTTCTACCAACAATAACTATTCAACCCATTATTTTATTGTTATCAAATTTTCATCGATTATGTGGGCTATTTTAAAATTGTGGCTTGTAAATCAGTAAAACTGGTTTGACATTTTTTATTCTTTAAAAAATCATTTTTTACAAGGAATTTTTTTAAACAACTTTTGAAAAAACTATGTTCAGAGAAATTAATGTGCATCAAGTAAAACACTCGATGTGTCGAATGATACCGCACGTCTCACATCTTTCAGTTAATAGTTTAAGGCTTTTGCTATATACAAATTCAACCACTACCTTTTTTTTGAATTAATTTTATTGACTTACAAAAGGTAATTCAATAAAATTGGTTCAGACATTTTTAATAGAAGACTGTAAACGGCTCTTGCAAAAAAAAGTATATTAAGAAAATAATCGGAAATTAATGTGCATCAATTAAAACACTCAATGTGTCATAAGATACTTCGCATCTCGCAATTTCCCTAATATAAGATTCAAAATCTGGATATAATGTCAATAATCTACTTCATTAAAGACATATGATGTGCGTGCGTGCGTGCACCTCTACTCCTCTGGAACCAAGGCACCTACAGAGATGGGAGTAGGACCAAATGAAAGAGAATTAAATTGCACTACTGTTATGCCTATTTTCATCGCTGTAACTTGATATTACGACCCTCAAATACGCAAAAGTACCAGAAAAAGTAACGTCAAAATTTTTGTTTACCCTTATGATATTTGTTCGTGACGTCATAGTTTGTTCATGCAACCCTCCTCGAGCGAAGCGAGTTGATCTGGGAAAAATATGCATGCAAAAAAATAACCTAAAAGGACGACGTATTTTGCAACATACCACATATAGATCTTAAAATTGGTTTTGTATCGACTGACTTGATGCATGGAAAAATCTAAACCATAGACCTGGTTTTAAAAGGGTGTCATACACTCGTGTTTCTGAAGCACGGTGATGCATGGATTGAGCGAGAAAAGCGAGCGATTTTCTCGTAAACTAAACCTTTTCAATATGTTTCTAACTTTGCTCTCTCAATCTTTCAACTATCACCTTCGTATGGGGATTACATCTGGAGGAGAAGACGTACAAACGTGCAAACAAACAAATCGTATGTTTTGAATGAGGTGAGTGAAATGCAAACGTGCTGAGGAATGTGATGGACGAACTGTGAGCAACAATTGCAATTAGTTGGCGTGAAAATAATCAATACATCGATTTTGTGATGCCCTAGGAATCAAAGAAATTACATGAAGCATGGATCGACGCCAATGGAGTAAGCGAAGTGAACGATATGTCTAGTAATCAAGGGCGGTCCTTATGTAAGCCTCAGCAGTTCATGTCCGTGTTAAACGTCAAACTTTGAACTCCTATAGTTTCGCCCAAAATTAACATAGACCAACGAAATTCGGTATTTGGGGTCGTGTCATAACTATTTCACCGCATTACAAATTTTAATGACAACAATTGAACCGTTCGACGTCCACAGCATGGTCATTTCTTGTTGTTGTTGTTGTTGTTCTTGTTGTTGTTCTTGTTGTTGTTGGGACTCTTTGCTCTGACCTGGAGATCGAACCACTGAACCGATTTTCAAGTTCTACAGTTTAAAACGTAGGTATGGACAAGGCCTAAGGCCTTTCGCAGGCTATTTTAATACAACTACAATATTCTGGACACGGAAAGCCAAATGGGCTAAAACTTTTGCTCTCACCTAGAGACCGAACCAATGAACCGATTTTCAATTTATATAGCTTAAAATGTAGGTATTAACACCGACCAGGGCCTTTTGAACCCAATTTTGATGTGACTGCAGTATTCTAGTCGGCAGAGCAATTATTATTGCAGAGCACTGGGCAGAAATCATTAATGTACTCTTTGCCCTTACTTGGAGGTCGAACCACTGAACCGATTTTAGAGTTCTATAGCTTAAAACGTAGGTATGGACAAGGCCTAGATTCTTTCGCATGCTATTTTAATGTGACTACAA
>JAHWFP010222493.1:0-22150 GCA_023313725.1 Lithobius niger | reverse complement strand
GACAGAAAGCCAATGGGCTCGAGATTGGTTAAATAAATACGGATACAAACCTATTTACATTGCTTTTTGGACTTATATGTCAGACTGCCTGAGCAGGGAATCGAACCCACAACCATTGAAATGGCCGTGTCAGTATGGCTCAGCAGTAGGACCTCGGTCTTTGATTTCAAAGGTCATGGGTTCGATTCCCCGCTCAGGCATTGTGACATATAAGTCCAAACGGCAACGTAAATAGGTTTGCATCCGTGTTTATTTAAAAGCCTTTCCACGCTCAATATTGTCGTGGTTAACTTACGGGCAATGACAGGCATTCGTGATTCTCAGTCTTTGCAACTTTGGTGATGGTGATGTGATGCTACCGTATCATGCAGCATGTGGAACCCACATCCTCAATAGTCACGTCCATTAATGACATCCTGAAACATCCAACAACATAGCGGATTCGTTTACTTGATGTAAACTATAAAGCAAACTTTTGTGACAATTTTCGCCCCGAGAAAATTTCAAGCATTCCTGGAGCATCATCGCAAACGGTGATCATGTGAATGGAGCTCACGCAGACATGGTCAGCGGCTGCAGGAAAAGTTTGATTAAAATGTCAACGTGCGATCAGAATTTTTTTTTTGACCCTGGCTTTAAAAAACGTAACGTGCTAAGAAAAAACCACGCAGATGAAAAGAACCACTTTATTAACTTTTAGTGTCCTAACATGTCAAATTCACTATTTACTTTTGTTCTAAGCTTACCTAAGACGTGGTCAAAACAAAATAATTAAAAGTTAGCTAATATCTTTTTAATTTATTTCCATCATACGTTCAGGTTTTTAAATCAGATTTGCCATTTACTCTATTTGGCTCGATGATCCATAGGTGACCTATTGATCATTTTTTTGCTTACGATATAAATTTTTATTTCGCAGCGTTTCAGATCAATGCAACCCAAAGAGTGGAAAGAATCCACAGACATTACCACAAAACTTGAGCAACGAGAAAAACGCAAGAAACGCCGTGAGTTTAAGAAGAATTACAAGAAGATGGTTAATACATATCTATCACCTTCTCGAAAGAGCTCCACAGAGCTACTGTTGTCTTCACCTTTGTCAGACAGACTAAATGTAAGTAACTGAATGGTTTACAGGTAAGGCTGTACCGATTCCGAGCTGCCGAGCCGATTCTTCCTGAGTAGGGCATGATCGGCAATGCTCGTATACCAAGCAATTACGTCCATTTAACCGGGCGGCGCGGCTCGCGTCTAGTCTTGGCAGGCGATTCTGGGACCGATGAACCTTAAACACAAACTTCATTCTGGCGGTTACTCGATTCCAGTCGATGATTAACGTATGGTTCCTGATGCAGGAAGGTTAAAAGGGTAACACAGAATTCACGTGTAACTAAATTTGCAGGTAATTCGTGCAGATTAACTATTTTTTAATGCTTTTTCGGACATTGACTTTCACATTAGGCTTGGTAACTGCAGTATTGTTTTGGTACCACCAGGCTGTTTTAGTGAAAAGATTTGTTGTTTCGAAGCCTGCTTTGTATTTAGTAAGGCTGTACCGAACGAGAATTTTTCAGCCGAACCGAACCAAACCGAACAAACCATAAATAAGCCGAACACCGAACACTTCCGAACCGAACAAAAATGTACCAAACCAATCTATCTTAAACTAAAATGTAAAAGAGCTCAGTTCACAAAGATTCATAAAAGCACAAGTTTCTTAAAAAATGTAGGTATTTTCCCATGGACTTGTAAGTCCATAGATGTTGAAACTCTGTTTAAACATAAAAAAAATCTCCACTACTTTTACATTTTCCCTTATAACTCCTGAACCGTTTGAGCTAGGAACTTGTGGTTTGGACCAATAGAAAGCTGGCGAAAAAACCTTCAAAATGGTGTATTCAAACATCAAAATCCGTCGATTAGAAGCGAAAATATGTTCGGTTTGGTATTTTGCGTTTGAAAGACCGAACACCGAACCGAACACCCTCTGTTCGGCCATGTTCGGTTCGGTTTGTTCGGTTCGGTACAGCCTTAGTATTTAGCATGTGCTGCTTAAATGAAGGTGTTCGGTTCTGCTCGGTAACACTGATCGGCACAGCAAGAAAAATTGTGTTCGGTATAGCTTTAGTTACATGTAATATAAATGACAGCCATAGCTTTTAATATTCTTATAAAATAAGACAGCTTGACAAGGCCACGAAAAGCCAAATATATCTCGGACACAGAGACATCAAAAATCAAGGAAATGTCGTTAATAGTCTAGACTCAACTCCCAGCTGGCCTTGTCCTTTATCTGACTTCGGTGATGTGTTCGAGCCTGTGTGAATGCCCTGGCAGTGTCTTAGTGTGTTGGTGGGAGAGTAATGGTGAAACGAGCAGTGAGGAATGGTGACTAGCTTATGAGTGAAATAATATAATATGACGAGCAAAGGCAAGCAGGGATGGAGGAGAGTCGAGAATAAATGCTGATGACCCCAGTGACTGTAAGATACATGCCATGCAAGAATAAACCAGAGATACTGACGAGAAACCGAGTTGTGTCGTTGCTTTAGTGAGATGGCCCGAATAGTGAGAAAGCAGTGACCCAACAATGATAACTTGTGGTGATCAACAGGCTCAAACAACATCCAGAAGGCTCCCCCCACCACCACCACCACCACCACACTATGAGGTTTTTCAAATTTTTTATCACAGAGTACTATCCCTGAGTTTTGGATTATTGTCTGCTTGAGACGTTAATTCCCGACTATGAAAAATCCTGTATCCATCCAACCTAAGTAACTATTAGATCAGCTTGATTCGAATACCTCAGATGATGCGCATGCGCACTGGTCGGCCATCTTTTATTGTTGGACAGAGCGACTTTTTGTTGTGTTTTCGTCTCTCTCCGCCTACGCTTGATGTTTTTCCTCAAGATTTCCTGCTATCCTAGTGATGTCGTCCATTTTTAGTGACTTTCAGTGCTTCATTGTTTTTTTGCAGGAATTAAAAATTCACTCGACACTCACAAATGCACACTTTCACACGTAAAGTAGTCCACTGTCTGCAAGTGAGCGTCAAATGATTTTTTTTTAATCGATATGGTGTTTCACAGTAGAATGAGTTACGGCGTTTTTGCTTTGCAGGAAGTTTTTGTGCTCTGCTCACTTGTGTTTGCGTTATTACGGCCTTTTCCATTGAAGTGGTGAATCTACGGTCAGGGGACGGCACCATGTCCACATTTCTACCAGGGTACTGGCTGGGCATACATCTAATAACCCGGGCAAAGGCAGATCTAGGAATTTGTAGTGGGTAGGGGGATGAGAGAGGAAGGGAGACAAGACAACCTTAACCCTTTTGGGTTCAATGCCATTTTTATTTTTATTTATTTCCATCTGTGCGGTAGTTGCCCTCTGTTTTTACTCAACTTTTTAATATATTTTTTTTATTCTTTATATTGTACCTTGTGTACGCAGCATACAAAAATAAATAAGTAAAAATAAATTTATTAGAGGTGCGCAAATGTTGGCATCAGACATCGGAAATCGGTCTTTTTTGGCTACATCATTCATCGGAGCATCGGATCGGTTGTGGGTAGCAGATGTTAAAACATTGGATATCAACAATTTTATTAAATCATTTTCTGATAGATGGCCTATTATGAACTGCTATGTGTAAATTGTAGGCCTAATTTGAATTTTATTTGTGAAATCCTTTAATTATTTTTTGACTCCATGAAAAATGTTACTGTCTTGGTTTCACTTTACTTTGTTAAAGATGGAATCGGATATTGGTCGATGTTTTGTCATTATAGGAATCTGACATTGGAATGTAACCGCATTCTTGAACCAAGATTCTGGCAGAAAATTAACGCTTTTCTTAAACCGAAGGCTGTTCCGACGACAGTCATTGATAATGTCACTGGACATCAGAAAATTGCTGACTTGTGGAGGGCACATCTCCAGAATCCTGGAAACTTCTCTCACTATGGCGACACTTCTATTGACGTGAGTGATAGATGCCCCTACGTTCCCACCAATACTGCGGTCAAGAGGGCGATCTCATCGCTTCGCCTTGGCAAAGCGGTAGAACCTGATGGGATTTTTGCTGAGCACATTAAGCGTGGCGGCACCTTGCTTTGGGAGTGGATTTCAAGGTTGATTATTTGCTGCTTTACACACTCCCACACTCCGAGCATCGAGGAATGCGACCATTATCCCTCTCAGTAAACAAACAACTGGCACACTTACCAGGTAGCTATCAGACTATCTCTGTTCCTCGCCGTGGACCAAGATTTTTAATTGACTCATTCTTGAAGAGATGCAAAGAATAGTGCTGTGTCGGTTTCATGTTTTACGAATCGGTTCGGTTTCGGTTTTTCTTACAAAGGAAACCTCTGTATCGGTTTCGATTTCGGTGTTGTTGTACAAACGATAAAATAAATTTTTTAAGTCAAAAAAATGTCCCCACATCACGAGCGACTATATGTTGACGTTTTCAGATGTGCGTCAGTTTTGATCGATTGTTTTGTCCAGGAATACTAACTTCAACACACCCATGCAATTGCATAAAATGTTGGCGTTACTGTTTTTTGAAAATGCTTTACTTTTTAAATGTAATCGTAAAAATGTACTTATAATTTTTTATTGGCATTTGCTTAATAATCTAGTAGAAAACAAAACTTCAACATAGTGATCGATGCACCATTCCTGGTGAATTATTCGCGAGTAGCAATCTGTAATCCGCTGCGTTGACCAAGGTGCCTACCGATCGCGAAAGTTGTAAACAACCACATTAGGGTTGGGGAAATATTTAACAATCCCACTTACCTAAAATACCTTTAACGATTATATTTGGTGCTTATGCTTTTTGCTTAACAATACAAACCTTGGCACAGTGTTCAATTGATCATTCACGAACGAGACGAAATTCCTCCCGTTCGTTATTGTGGTAGTGAACATTATTGTCGGCTACTACCATTTCAGTCAAAGCAGTCGATTAGTTTGTCTATCATCATATTTTATTTATAAAGGACAGCGATTAGTTTTTTATGGTTAAACATCCCTGCAAACACACACACATATAGCAGCCCAAGCTATCGAAAATTCGCAGGACAAAGCTGTTGTTTTGATTGTGAAAGTGTGAGGTAATTTTTTTCCGGAATTTTTCCGAGTTTTGTTGACGTTATAGCGGTTCACAGTACGAAAATTAACGATGTTTTAAAGACACACACATATGTATACAAAGTTCCCTTTTAACTTATTCATACCTGCTTTAAAAAAAAAAAGAAACAAACGTCCAATTCGGTTTCGTTTTATAAGTCCAAACTGGGCGGACTCAACTCACGTACAATAAGAAGCACTACTCTACAAAAATGGCTGCGAAAGTTCTGGAAACCGCGATTAAAAGAGGTACTCGACTTGAGGGAATGGATGCCTACTCTGTCGATTTGAACAAAGCTTTCCCTTCCACCCCGAGACATTGGATCGGAAGAGTGTTCAAAGGAGAGGGACCCAAGACAATCTCGTCAAGATGGTCCAGACTCAATATGAGGAAGAAGAACTTCGGATTAGATGGAATTTGATTTACTTCCCAGACTTTTGATGTTGGTATTGGGGTTAGACAAGGTGGCCCTCTTTGCCCTTCACGTTCGTTCTTGACGATGCATTGTTGTTGCCAATAAAAGACTGCCAGGTTGGAAGGCTAATACACATTGACTTCAGCTTCATCGCTTATGCTGACGACATCACTTGCGTCAGCCTTAGTAGCAATGAGTTGCAGAGAAAAGTGAACTCCCTTGTTTCAATTCTGGCAGAGTATGGCTTTACTTGTAACCCTTGTAAAAGCCAATGCATTGGGTTCTGCAAAGAGGATAAACATCGATATGTTTCAAGAAATATTGTTGTTAATGATACTAAGGTGAAGTGGAGCAACTCCATCAACTTTCTCGGTTTTACTTTCGCCTCAGACATCAGGTGGGATGCTGAACTTGAACGCATCAAAAACACTATTTGCTAACAAGGAAACGCACTCCTTATCCTGTTTCGCGGATGTATGTGCTGGGAAGACCTTTGGCACGTCGCCCAGTCTTGTGCCCTTCACCTTTACGGCATCGAGTTGTGTAGTGACGTTAGCAGGAAGCTATGGGAAGAGACGAATCGTGTCTACCACAGATATTTAAAATAGGCTAACGGATGGAGCAAGTTTGCAGGAAGCAATGAGGTCTACTTTGAACTGCATCTTCTCACTTTTGACCATCAAGTGACCAAGAGAGAGTCGTCCAACTATGGAATATGCTGAGAAATAGTGAAAATAGATTGGTAAACTCCCTGTTTGAGAGTATTAACGCATGGAGAACATCCGCTGGCAAATATTTTTTTGAAACCCTTATGGACTTCGATAAGGGATGCGATGTGAACAATATTAAAGTGCTGTGTAACGAGCTGGAAAGACAGATTCAAGCAACGGTTGTTCTAAATGGTATGTTTGAATCCCAGCAGAATGCTGACAGCGGCTAATCCTGCTGTTGGTTCTGGCTGTTTTGTTGCTGATGCATTTTCAGTAAGTGGAAATAATTTGTGACTGATTCTGGAGAGAAACCTTTTAAATGCAAATTATGTGATGCTGCCTTTACACACGCAGTTAGTTTGAAGCAACATAAGACTCATTCTGGAGAGAAACCTGTGAAGTGTAAATTATAATGCCACTGTTGAATTCAATATTGTGAGAAGCCGTGTTAATGCGAATTGTGTAGTGCTGCATTCTCATGAAGAGTTACGTTACAGAGCCACTGTTGAATTCATTCTGGAAAGATGGCGCTTAAATACGACGCATAGTGAACATTTTAAGCTGCATTATCTAATTCTTTCTGGTGTGAAGCCGTTTAAATGCAACTAATGTAACGCTGCATTTATGCGAAGAGATGATTTAAAGCAGCACAATAGAGTGTTTTCTGGGGAGAAACTGTTTAAATGCTAATTGTGTAACGCGACATTTGCGCAATGGGTAGATTGGGTATCGTTGCTGGGGACTTCCAATACTGACTATGCTAGAAGAGGATTCTTCCTTGACTCTCTCAACCATTATCTGTCCTCCCTGGATCTCGTACCAGTTGATGACTTCGATGCCCCTGATGACCGTTATACATTTGTTAGCAACCTCGATGGAAACGTCTCGTGGATTGATCACTTTTTTGGAGACGAGTTTGTACGCCAGCATGCTATTAAGACTGAAACCCTTGATAGCTTCCTCTCCTCTGACAACATCCCCTTACAGCTTGTTGTCGCTACCCCCCATGTTGTGAACGCAACCAATTCGCACATTGAAGCCCCACGTAGCAGATGCATTGATTGGCGGAAATGTAACACTCTTACCACTGATTTGTATCGGAACCTGATTGCTAACTGTTTGGCTCAATCTCCTCCCCTCAAAGTGCTTGACTGCAACGAGAATGGATGTACGGATCCTCAGCATCTAAGCTAAATCGATGGCGCATGTGAGTTCCTTAATGAAACTATGAAGTCGGCCGACAAGCAATGCAGCATTAGTACTCAAGGGAGCAGAATGTGTAAGAACCCTCATTACAAGCGTAAAGTGTGTGGGTGGAATACCAACGTCAGGGATAAATATGATTATGTGATTGCTCATGCTGAATGGAGCGAAAATGGCAAAAAGAAGCACGGTACCCTCTTTGACTCTAGGAGAGAAAAGAGAAGAATTTTCAAGGGTGCCATACGCTGGTGCAAGAAGCATGAAAGAGAAATTAGGCTACAAGAATTTATTAAAGCTCAACGGAAACTTACCCCGGCATTGTTTTGGGGAGAGGTGAAGGCGGCTCGTACACAGAAACTTTTTTGTGTTAGCTCCATCGACGGCGTGTCGTGAAATTTTAACATTGTTGAGCACTGGAGAAATCTGCAGGCTGACGACGTTGACCCTCCTCCTCCCCTCCCCACGAATTCTTCTCGACCGATGCACACCGACGACTTTTTCATTCCGTCTGTGGATTCCGTTCGCAGTGCGATTTCATTGCTTTGAAATGGGAAAGCTGCTGGCCCTGACGTTATTAAGGCCGAGCACCTTAAGTACGGGGGACCGGCCTTGTGGGCTGCTGTCATTGCCGTCACCCAGTGTGCCTTTGTACACGCTCATTCTCCACGTATAATTAAAGACATTACTATGCCCCCAATCATTAAAAGAAGACACCTTGATACGAGTTAGAGCAACAGTTATCGGCCTTTGTGCATTTCCTCTCCCTGGTCGAAAATCTTTGACCATGTTATCCTAGCCGCATCTGAAGATTCTCTGCGCACCTCTTACACTCAGTTCGCGTATAAACGCAACCACTCCACCAAGATTGCCGCTAAGCTACTTGAGACTCTTATCGAAAAGGGTACCAGTAATGGCGGAAGGGTGTATGCTTCTGCTGTTGACATTTTGAAGGCTTTCGACAGCCTGCCTAGGAAGACCATCTGGGAGTGCCTCGCTAAGCGTAACGTCAAGAAGAATATTATTAAGATGCTTGCTTCCCAATACGACCATGAAGTGGTCTGGTGCTCTTTCCTCTCCTTTTCACTTCAAGAAGGGAATAAGACAAGGTAGCCCCCTGTCTGCTCACCTCTTTACGGCAGTGCTCGATGATGTTATGAAATCTGCTGAAGAGAACAAGCATCTGGCGAATCGACAATCATAAAATTTGCTTTGTTGCTTACGCTGACGATATTTTCTGCTTGAGCCTTAGCCGCGGTGGCCTACAAACGGTTGTTGATTCTCTCGTCGATTGCCTTAGTCGGGTTGACCTCTCATGCAACCTGAGTAAGACAAAGTGCATCTGTTTCTGCAAGAGTCGACTCCCGTGCAGTAACTTAGCTACGATTCAAATTTCCGGGAATAACATTCAGTGGGTTGAGCGGATTGTGTACCTCGGCATCGTGTTCACTCACAATCTCTCCTGGGAAGACCAGCTTAGAAAGCTTCGTCTGAACTTGGCAAGACAGAGCAATGCTATTCACATGATGTTTAGAAATGTTATGACGGAATCTGACCTCTCATGAAATGTTGTGCTCTTCACCTTTACGGACTTGAGTTCTGCTCCAAAAACTTCAGGGCACTCTGGGATGAAACTGCTCGCGCGTATCATCTCAGCATTAAGAGGGCTCTCGGATGGTCTAAGTTTGCAAGTAATCATGACGCTTGTTTTGAAGTTGGCCAACTTCTTTTCCGTTGATCACCATCTGGAATAAGGTTAGGTTGTGGCAACAACTCAGATCGGGACATAATTGCCTTATCGGGAGTATTTTTGGTGGCACCAACGGCTGGTGCACTGAGTCTGGCTCCCAAATTCATGATGCCCTGGTGGAATTTGGAAGGTGGTGCGAGACCAGGAGAGGAACCGATTTGCTTAACGAACTACACAAGCGGTACAAGCCAATGTTGTTCTGCGCCAGGCTGTTCCAACTTGAACTCTTCTTCCCGTTTGTGTTAACATATGTGCCACTGCTTTTATTCATTCTGGGGAGAAGCGGCACTTTCGAATTCGTTTTTGAAGCACTGCCGAATTCATTCTGGAGAGAAGCCGTTTTTATGTGAATGTGTTGTGCTGCTTTTTCCGGAAGTGGCCCTTTGAAGAGACTGTCGAATTCATTATGGGGTGAAATCGATTTGATGCGAGTTGAGTTGTGTTGTTTGTTTTCCACAATGAAGATTTTTTTTGGCAAATTGTGCAAGTGCTGCATTTTCTGGAGTAGCCCCTTTTGTGACACTGTCTAATTCTTTCGGCAGTGATTCCTGTTTTATCAACACTGCCTAATTCAATCTGGAGAGAAGCTTTAAATGCTAATTGTGTTGTGCTGCATTTTCACAAAGTGAAGTGTTTACAGCAACACAGCCGAATTCATACTGGGGAGAAGCCGTTTTTAAATACATTGTGTAGTGCTCTTGAGGAGCTACTGTTGAACTCTTTCTGCAGAGATGCTGTTCAAATGCGACTACTGCAATCCTTCATTTTCACGAAGAGAACATTTTAAGCTGCATTATTATATTCATCCTGACGAAATGCCGTTTTGACGAGACTTCTGTAAGGCTGCTTTTACACGGCTGTGAAGAGCTTGGGGTACCACAATCGATTTCATTCTGGAAAGAAGCTGTACTGATGAGTTTTTTGAAGTGTTGCTTTTTCACATTGTTGAAGAAAGCACTGCAGAATTCTTTCTTGAGAAGCCTTCGAAATGCGATTTCAATCTTTACCTTCGTGTCAGATGTTGTGACTTTATTATTACTATTATTTTTATTATCGTTGTTTTCTTGTACCTTTAATGGTGTGTTAAGTGTAAGAATTATTGCTTTTGTTGTACCTAGTTGTACGTCCAATAAATACTTACTTACTTTAAGGACACATGGCCAAATTCTTTCTGGATAGAAGCCCTTCAAATGTGAATTGTGTAGTGCTGCATTTTCACATAAAGGAACTATTTTTATAAGTAGCTTATTACTTTTATTTTTTTCATGTACTCTTAGGGCCGTATTAATAATGGCGACTTTGCGTTAGCAAAGTCTGAGGTCGATCTTGGATCAGCAGTTTGGTACTAATAATGGGAATCCAAGCCGAGACTCAGAATTTGCATGCGCGCGATCAGCAAAGCATGAGCCACGACTTAGGTCGTATTAATAATGGACTAGCAAAGTCAGTGCTTTGACTTTAAACGTGAGTCGACTCAAGAAATCCTAAGCCTGGTTAGCAGTAGACTTTGGGCGTGCTTTGAGTAGCTTCCCTGCAAAACCATGTCTTAACCGAACAGTCAAGGCATATAAATATGAATACAAAAAGGCATATAAATATAAATACAAAAAGACATATAAATATAAAAAGGCCGAATCTAATTGTTGGGAGTAAAGTTAATTCAAATAGGAGGGACAACTTTTTCCTTCCCACAAGTTTGGCAAGCATTGATGAGCAACCCTATTTATTCAATTGTATGTTTTATCAAACCCAATAACTACATTTCTAGAAAATGCCGAAACAGTAAACAAACATTACACAAATAGTTTTTCATTTTTTTGTCTTTTCTTTCGTGTATTTTTTTTTTTTTGGTGGCTTTTTTTACTGTTTAAAAACGTAGTTTTAGCGTTAGGTGGTTATGTTAGTTCAATTGTCAAACAAAACTAATGTACCTGCAATATGATGTCCAATTTATATACCACCTACCCCTCCCTGGCCCACAACTTCTGGTCCCGTCTTCCCACTGTGAGGTAATGAAAAAAACAAGTTTACATCAACACTTCAGGTATATAGTGACCCATCAAATTTTGATTGATGTCACCTTTATAAGAGTGCATTAATAAGAGGGAGTTGTGGCAGAGGCACACCCCCCCCATCTTTCACTTTTTAGAAATCGCATTCCGCAGAGCCTATAATTATTATATTGTCTTGCACTTCAGATTAGTCCATCTTTTTTTTTCAGCTGACCAGACCGCAGAGTGCTTGGTTGTTTCCTGGCTACAGAAATCCGTGTGAATGAATATGCGTGGACCGCAGACTTTCATAAAAGGGGCTGTGTGTCGTTGGGGGGGGGGGGGACACCATCAACCAAAACAAAGGCAAAGAGCACTAAAAAACGTCGAAGAGAAACATTTTCAATGAAAAGCCATTACACTGCAGTTACAACGTTATTACAGAACCATCCTATTGGGGATCGACCGAGTCCGGATATATCCGGATCCGGCGCCGGATAATGCGGTGTCCGGCAAGATCCGGATCCGGCCATTATATTGAGCCGGATACCGGTTGCAACACAACCAAAACTTGTCGCCGTAAACATGTTGCATGCCTCGATAAAATAAATCGACGTAAGATAACTAAGCGATCTACGGGTATAAAAAATTGCAGATGTAATAATTACAGTGTAAATTAGTGCACAGAAATATACTTGGGATAATCGTTTTAGGTTTTCGTAACTAAAAAAAAAGTTGAAGTTCGACTACGTGAATGCGCTTACGAAAATATTCATCTTCCGTTGCAGTACATGGGATACCTTGAAACGATGGTCCTCTGGTTATTCCTCCATTACAGCGTTGTTTACGGTTTCCGAAATCCTTTTCTTAAAGTTTTTATTACCGTAGAAGTAGTTTAAAGTTGTTTTATTCCTAATTTATATTCGCTATCGGTGATAGCGATCAGTTTACGGCCGTTATCGCGCGCCCACTCCCTGCCGGCTGTCCGCCAATTGACGGGCATGTGCTAGCTTCAATGGCTGTGACCTTGACTCGCTTCGCGTGACGTCACTTGCGACTGGCCCCGGTCGCGATCGTGATCACGTGCTATACACTGCCAATCGGGGAATCCCAGCTTTCCAACGCGACCAAGATGGCGGCCGTTTTTGCGTTGTTGAGTTGCGACAGCTTGAACCAAGGTCTAGTTTTAGCAAACAAAAGCAATTTCACGTCAATTTTGACGATACGGCCAACAAAAACATCAATTAAGGTAATTAAAAGATGATATTAAATTAAATGAATCCAAAATAGGCGTGCCAAATTCGGTCGGAGTTAGGCTGCACCTCCATTGTATGCAATGGCGATTTTTCTTTGCAAACGGCGCTTTGAATCGAGAGTGCGTCGGGAGTTTAGAAACGGTTTTGAAGTGACAATAAATCGTGGTTTGGACGCCAAGGGGTTAAATGCGAAAAGTAAGACGGTTTAATGACGACATCAAAAACTAGCATGATAAACCAAAGATGACTTCGATGTTGCAAGAGTCGAGACTGTTCATAAAATGAAAAAAAATACAGCTTTTTTTTTAATGTTGATTTCGTTCTTTTTTTTTTGCTTTCGGTCTTTGTTATACTGTACGCAATACAAAACGGAACGAAAGCAATTTATAGCAGTAAATAACCACAGGGAGCCGTCACAAAATACTCTTGGTGTGCCGGCCTTTTTTTTTTAAACTCACCTCTCTATACTGTACACTATACATAAAAAAAAAAGGCATAAAAAAAAAGTTTAAAAAAAAAAGGCCGGCACACCAAAAGTATTTTGTGACGGCTCCCTGTGTAAATAACAGACCTGTTGTGATTTTGATTTAGTTTTAATGCAACCAAAATTCAATAATTTTAATCTAAAATAAATAAGTGGACTACATACTGGTTTCACAAATATTGCAAAATTTTGCTAATTATTTTTCGGAATGAAGCAGTAGGCTAACAATGAGAAATCCTTCAACTAGAAAAATGTTTTCTGACTGATTAACCTAATTAGTGCTTTGACTGTTTCAAAAAAAATTTGCAGAATTTAGCAACATTGCAAAAACAGTTCTGTAGCCTACATGCAATTATACTATTCTGGTACTCAAAATAGCGTAAGACTTCTACGTGTTTAATGTAAGAAAATAATGTGAAACAAAGCGAAAATCAACACCATAGATGCAACTTATGAGGGGGAAAAAATAAAACGCCTTTATTTCGTTTTTGTGTGTGAATTACCCGGTATTTGGTACCGGTCCGGATCCGGCAACTAGATCCGGAACCGACCCGGCACTGACATCAAATTATCCGGAACCGACCCGGATCCGGCAAAACGGTATCCGGCCGATCCCTACATCCTGTAAAAGGAAATTATTACCTAAAGTACGGCCCGCAGTTTTGCCTTCAGAGCATCAACCATGCAAAAACAATTGTCACACTATTGTAGCCTCTGGACCATTCATTCGTAAAGTGGCTTTTAGTTTCAATGTAGAAAGACGTCAGGGTTCACGCAATATCGTATACAAAAAATTCCAGGACTTTTATCAAAACCAATATTAATTTTTCAATGACTTTTCGAAAAACCTTTCTTAATAAACCTGATTAAACCAATTATAGTGAGAGTCGATTAGTTTTTCCTTGCGAATACAGCGCTCGATATGGCTACTACTCGATTTCTTGGCCGCGGTTCCATGACGTGTATGCAACCATAAAAACAGTGGTCGCTTGCATTTCTAGTTTTTTGCCTCAGTCCCCATCCCCCATACACGTTTTGATCAACTGCGTTGGATGGCATGGCGGCACACGCCTCTCAATTAAAGACGAGCCCACTACGATTCTTCAATCGGTTTCATTTTAAACTGTAAGTTTAATCAGAACACTAGTGAACAGAATCAACATTAAAAAATCCAGCATCGTTTGGCAATTTTATGGTACGGGAGGCCTCCAAACCGTTTGGTCTCGGCGTTTTGCACATTTCATTTATCTGACTGCCACGTTGCCATATCGCACGACTGATGAAGGTGAAATATCGAGATAGCACAGTCATTGCCCAAAAGTAGTTTTTACTACTATCCTAAAATACTTACCTGTATTTTATTTATGCTTTCCAAGTTTGGAAATACCTTTCGTCCCAACCTTTAATTTAAACGCACTCCGGGCCCTTGCAATGGCGCTCCCTGGGGCGCATGACCGCCGTTAGGCGGCGCCCCTTTCCCGCTACTCGTCACAGTTTGTTAGGGACGCGACGAGTAACGTCGCATCGTTTTTCGCTCAGCCGAATAGGCCTAAAATGGCGGATTGTTATCGTTGTTCCTGCTTCGGGAAAGAGGGAAGGCTATTCGAAAGAAGACTAGACCTGAAGGATTGCCGTCTTTTCGGATATTATGTGGAGTGTTGGAAGATCTAGAGTGCCAGTTTTGCCAAGGACTGGTGCTTCTGGGATCGGCAGAATGGGACAAAGGAAGTTTGGCGCGAACGGCGCCCATTGGCGATGTTTATCGTCAAACGTAACCACGTTCGTCTATGTTTTAACGTCGCCGTGTGTCATTATTTATAGTAGTTTGCACGTTTGCTTGCCATTCTACGTGCTTTGTGGATTGTGGTGATGATAATTGCGGCGACGAGTCGTTGTGTGTAGTGTTTACACAGGCAAATTGAGCCTGGGACTGCATGGGACCCGGCGGTGTCCGTGTCCGTCGGTGTCCACGTCCGGCAGTGTCCGTCGGTGTCCATGTCCGGCAGTGTCCGGTGGATCAAAGGTTTCACGCATGCAAATGCAGGCAGTCCGGGTTGCGAGGCCACGCTGCTGAATGGAATTACAGGTAATGAAAATTACAAGTAATGTGACTGACGCTTCGTTTCGTAACCTACGGAAACAACGGGTCGGATTTGGTAACACAGACACGGCCACGACCGTTATAGCTAGCCCGGGTCACACCTTAGGGCGGTTAGTCGGTCCTCTGGCGTAGATCTGTTGGTGCTGGACTCCTACCGCTACTCCCGACATCGGGGGGGTGGATGGCAGTCCTCACCAGTCCCAGTCCCAGGGTCCACGACTCTTGCGGACATGGGCGGACTACATGTCACTGGGACAGTCGACAGTCTGCCGAACTACCAGTCCGGACTGCAGCTGTCCGGTCCAGACTACCAGTCCGGGACTGCAGATGTGCGGTCCGGACAACCAGTCCGGGACACGGGCTGTCATTGGCAGGGGCTGCGGACAGCCAGTGGCATGCGAAGTTTTCGCAGGTCTACTTGAATGTGTGATGATAGTGGTTATTTGAAAATCATTGTACTGAATATGGTACGGTATATATTTTAGCAAGAATTTATAGAAAAAGAGAAATGGTAAAGTTCTTGATTATAGGCACACCTACAATTTTGAATGTTGCAGGTTGTGATAGTTGCCCATAATACTTTATTTAACAAGAATTTAAAGAAAAAGTGAAAGGGAAAAAATTTCTTGATTATAGGTACAACTACAATTTTGAACGGTGCTGGTTGTGCCAGTTGCCCGATACGTGCGTATAAAGCTGGGGCGTGGAGTATATCAGGGCATTCATTTGTTTTTAAAATTAAAATTTTTTAATTATTTATTTTTAAATTTTATATCTTAATTTGTTTGGTTTCATTGGTGCATTCGGGTATTGTAGGTTTTTGGTGCATAGGAGCGTGTGAATGGACAATGCACTGAAGGTGACGCAGACCATCCATCTTGGACGGGGGGGGGGGGGGGGGGGCAAAACCCCAACCCCTCCCCACATGTGCGATTGACTGTGATGTTATGGCTGGTAGCTGCCACTTGCCGGTGTCGGTGACTCACGGCTATGGTTTACTTGATTCACAATGCAACAGGAATGGAGAAATGAGAGAAGCTCTCATACTAGCCCGTTAGTTTGTTCTAGGTGGATTGTAGTTGCGGTTTACCTGTGTGTCAGTCTCAGTCACTTTATCGCTGTTCTCGCCGAATCAAAGCACAAATAAACCGCCAGTAAATCGGACCGGTTTAGTCGATTGCTTACCGAGCGTTTGGCGTGGTGGCATAGGCAACGGTCGCGAACCATTGGGGCACATCAGTGTCACGGTCCCAGACCGCTGACACACGTGGTTGTTGGCGCACGGTCGTGATTTCCTGTGCTCCTTTAGGTCAGTCGTCCTTAATCAATTTGACCTTATCCGAAAGCCAACCAATAGACTATGGACGTCCTTACTGGATTTATTGCAGCGAATTTTCAATTAGCCTATCAATTATTTTAGGAAATCGATAGACGTTGATCTAAAGTGTGATGTTCGCTTGTAACTTGGGCTAAGGTTGTTTTGGTAAGTAGCCTTGACCGTCATTTACGTTGACGGCGTCCACTGCTCCTCGAAGGTGGACAAGCCTACATTCAAGAAGTATATTTTGACGATTGGATCGATACGATTCGAGGTTCGTAGTAAGGTGGGATAAACTCGGCTGAAGGAGAATTTAATTGGCGATTGAGGTATTGTGTAACATTGCCACATTTTAGTCATTGTATTCTTATCTGTTTAAGTCTTAAAAATATCTTATTATTGCACTCGCCACATATTTTCATATTCCCTTTTTCATGATTGAAATTTTTGCGAGGTAAGTGATTGGGGACGAATAATTGTTTTAAAATTGCTGATTTGAATCGGGTGGAAGAATGGTCAGTAGAGTAGCGAAATCAAGAAGTAAGATGAGAGAGTGTTTGAGACTGCCGGCTTGCACCACAAATGACAACCCGTCGTAGCAGCGGGCGAGGGGTGAGGATTGAGGCAGAACTGAGAAGCAGGTTACGTATACAGCACACTAAGGTTGAACTTTTATGAAGTTTAATCTAGTATGAGGGACTTGCAAAGCGCAGGGTTCGACGCCACCCCTTAGGGGGTAGGACAAAGTCAGCATAAATAAAATACAGGTAAGTATTTTAGGATAGTAGTAAAAACGGGGTTTTACCCCTAAAAGTAGTTTTTACTTATCCTAAAATACTTACCTGTAAGAAACCTCCCGCCTCCCGCGTCGAACGGTCCTTAGGGATTAGTGAGACAAACTGTGACGAGTAGCGGGAAAGGGGCGCCGCCTGACGGCGGTCATGCGCCCCAGGGAGCGCCATTGCAAGGGCCCGGAGTGCGTTTAAATTAAAGGTAGGGACGAAAGGCATTTCCAAACTTGGAAAGCATAAATAAAATACAGGTAAGTATTTTAGGATAAGTAAAAACTACTTTTAGGGGTATAACCCCGTTTTATGAATTTGATTCCCCCTCCCCTCCCTTAACAACAAAAAAAAAACAAAGGTCGTACAGTAGAAGTTGTTTTTACATATTTCTCCTTCCCCCACCCTCCCGTAAAAAGTACTACGCAGTAAAGTCATGAAAGATTGTCCAAACAAGTAGCCGAAGCCTACGTTGATTTCGCGCTTGCCGGCCTTAGACTATATAATTTTGTTATCCAGTTCGTACGTACAAGATCAGTGCCTACGTCAGTGGTCCGTAGAATAAAATTGATCAAGTTGCCAGTCATTGGTCGGTTGGTGGTGACGTCCACAGCTGACGAAGGCTACATAGTTCCCAGTAATTGGTCGTGGATGGATGACGTCAGTCGGCTGAAGAAAAAATAACGAACCTCGCACGTTTGCTGCGAACAAAAATCTTTGATTATTTCTAGTGTACGATTTCCCCGGCGGAATCGATCCATTTTCGAATTTAGACCTAGAAATGTGCCATAGAATCTGTGTGCAAAATTTGACAGACATCCTATAATTCGTTAAAATGCTACAGCGTGAACATACAGACAGACAGACAGACAGACAGACAAACCGTTCGTGTAAGAGTCTAATGGACTCTAATAATAGACTTGCCAACAACGTACGGTATCCGTAAACTTTAAAATAGTCATGTTTTATTAGTGCAAATGAAGGGGGGGGGGGGAGCAGCAAAAAAAAAGGCGAAGGAAAAACTTGGTGGGGAAAAAAGACGGCGGTAAAAAAAGGCTTTGGAAAAAAATAGCCGTTGTTATTGATTAGTTTGTTACCCTGGCTCGAACTTCATCAGACAGTGTACTTTTTTATGCTTTGGCAATTTCTTGGAGCTCCCCCCCACCTTCCCGAGTCATTTTAATAGCTTAGTAAACAACTGATGAAAACGCGTGGAAGAACAAAATTTAAAAGATAAGCGCAAGAACATTTTACAACAAACATCCAAGTTTAAAACAAACGGCAAGATATGTCTTTTAAATTACGACAAAAAAAATTCAAAGACATAGCTAACAAATTCAAGCACCTTAGTGCGAACCGTGCTGCGTTGATAAGTCTTGACGTCTGAGGTTCTTTTTTTTTAACGATTTACAGCCAAAGTCCAGCTTTGCAAAGTCTAGCTTTGGATTTCATTAATAATACCAATCGGAGTCTGAAGTCGGACTAAAGCTTATCAAAGCTCGTGCTCGTACATTGTGTTAAGTTATCATTATTAATGCCAGACACACAGTCAAAGTCTGAGGTCGACTTCTGACTTCTCCCATACTTATCAAAGCACGAGCTCAGACTTAGATTTAAATTACCATTATTAATACGGCCCTTAATGTTGTTTCTGTTGTACCTAGTTGCACGCTCAATAAATACTTACTTAATTTGTATCATTCCCTGTGAAAATGACAACGGTCAAAGCATGGTCACCATAAACATGTTGCTTGCATCAGTAAAATAACTAAGGGTCTACAAGTATAAAAAATTGGAGACGTAATAATTATATTGTAAATTATTGTACAAAAACATACTTGATGGTTCCAAGTATGTTTTTGACCCCCACACTAACCACCTTCACCCCCCCAAAACAACCTTCCCACTTCCCGCTTACCGAAACTAAACTGGGGGCGGGGGATATTTAAAATTGAGTTGTGCTTCCCCTCCCACAAAATGTTTATACACGAGCCACGGCTATGAACGAGAATAGCGGATCTCTGGCTATCAGAGTGGACTAACCAGTCACGTGATAAGCGCGTCACGGCAGACAGCCTTGGCGCGTAGTTTAGCTATGGCTTTTAACTGATAGTTTCATGTTGGGGGGGGGGGGGCAGTGATCTTTCAAATGTCCCAGCCATTGCCCCGTAATATAAAATAAATTTCAAAATTAACGACGGTTGTTGACTTTGACATTATTTCAAGGATCCATCCTGCCCCACGAACATGAAACACTAACATGGAACAACACCTAATTAAACCATGTGATTTACGTGACCTTCAAAAAAAGAATAAATTTTGATAGCCTAATTTATTAAAATATTAAAGTTATCAGTTAATAATTTATGAGTTGACTTTAAAAAAATCGCATAGACTAATACAATTATGATTTTACGACGCGATTTTAAATCTGGCCTCAGTGTGCTGTGTCTTAAAAAGGCTTAAAAAGTTTTAAATATAGCATTTGTGAAGCCGTGCGAACCCTGATTGATTTCTTGAGCGACACAATGTTTTGTAAATTAGTTCCTTATAAGGATGGTTTTTAGTATGGCTGCACCAATACCGATAGTCGATCGGGTCGGTTGCCAATATATGAGGTATCGGAATTTCCAATATTTTTGGAACCGTTCGAGATAACGACATGCGGTTTGTGGCATTTTGCTCCGGAAAGTACCATCTACCTAGCTGTCTTTTAACTGTGCATTACCATTTGAAAATTTTTCATTTTAGTAATTATTGGACTTTAGAAGAAAACCACACTCTATTATGATAGTTGATACAAAAAAAATTAGGAGTTCAATTTTGTAAGTGACGGTATCGGCAAAATTTTTTAAAACTGGATTGGTATCGGATGGGTAAAGTTGGTGTTGGTGCAGCCTTCGTTTTTGGTATGTGAAAAGGCCTTTACAGCAATGAAAAAAACGTTACTTTGTATGGAGCTGCTGCTTGTATAGAGATGTTTCTACCATATGAACAGAAGGTGGCCGACCAAATTGTTAAAAAGTGTTCTTTTTCGTAAAAGTTCCTTAATCAGAGGTTTTTTTTATCGAGAGTCTACTGAGGCCATTTTAAGGCCTTCCACTTACGTATGTAGTACGTAACGTATAATTCAGGGAACATCAAGACCTCTAAAGAGAGGGGGGAGTTGCATTGATTCCACGTCTCTCTTTCTCTCTTCCCCCTTCCTCGGTAGATCCACAACTAATCCCGAGACACTAAGAATATAGTCATAAACCAGGTCTTGGTCAAAATTAGCAATTTTATCACTTTGCTGTTTTAGTTCATCTTTTGTTGTTGTAGTCTTTAAGTTGGGTGTTTTTACGGGCATTATGATCCGTAGTTGGTTATTGGTGCCCTACAGAAAATCCAATCTAATCCTAAATCATGCTTCCTCTTTGTTTTCTTACTTAGGTAACGAGTTCAGAGACTTTGCCATCCACTTCTCCAAGTGTTACCAGATCTCGTGACATACTCGATCTACTCGAGGACGAAGATGATAATATTGCATTATCACAAGAAAGTACATGGAACGTTCCTCTGGCAAAAAGATTATTTCTTCAGTCACCGGTTCTGAAACGAATATGTGAAGATGACGGCGGACCAAATGATGGCAGTCGGTCTCCTAACAGCAGTGGATTTTTAAATGTTTCCCTACGTACAATGCAGCTGTTAGGTTTGGATACTGATAGTGAGGATTTGAAGTCAAAGCCTAGTGATACATTACTGCATAATTTACCAAAAAGGAATATTGACAGTAATTCTAGCACCAAACTCAAACAGAAGCAACCTGACATAAAATCAAACTTGCGCTCCATTGAGAAACTGACACCTAAATCACTGCTGAGAACTTGGCAGCACCACGTACAAGTTGAACCAGAACTTAAAGAGAATCGTCAAGTTAACATTATTAGTGAGAATTCATCAATTAGTGATTTAGTCGACGACATACGTGATACCAACACACTTGTAAAAAAGTTATCGTTATCGTCACCAGACCTAAACATACCATCTTGTTCAAATGTAGGTAATCAAAAGACATCAAGACGTGCCGGAAAACGGCTGTTTGCACATCAGAGTTCTTTGCTGACGGATATCGTCCTGGCTAAAGAAACGCCTGAAACAGACAAAAGAGGAATTAAGCTTTCGACAAATTCTTCTTCAGGATCTGCAAATACTGACGGTGTCCTTACAGAAACCAAGATTCCTAAATGTGTGTCTCGGCTAAGTTTGGACGATTTTGAAACGGTGGTCACAAAAAAGGCGAAAAAACTGAATAAACCCAACAGAACAAAATCACTTGGCGTTTCTGCTGTGCACGCAATTGACAAGCAGACAAATAAAACTTTAAAAGCACAGGCTGAAGCTTCAACGTCGAAGGACTGTGACCTCAAGATATCCAAGCAAGTAAAAACTGTCATCAGAAGGTTGATACCTGATAGCAAGGTTTTTAATCTTAATTCATGGAATACGAAAAAGCCCTCTACCAAAGTAGCACTTCAACTTCCATCCATTGTTTTGACAAGTATACATAACCAGTTAAGTATCTGTAAGCCCACACAGTTTGTAGCTAGTAGGTTAGGAGGTACATTAAACCTCGTTATAATGATACCTTTTACAACAATATACCTATGGAATATCGTTATAAAGAAGTTCCATAGTACAGTATGTTTGCTAATTCCAGGTTTTGCATGGGTCCTTGAAAATCTGGAAGTGTCCTGGAAAATAAAATTTAATTCCAGGCGTGGAAAAGTCCTTGAAAAACTCGAATAACCTCTTTTTTAAGTCCTGGAAATTCCCATAACTGAAAAAAATCACGTTTTTATATACAGCAAAATCGCGTTTCTGTTTGTCGGGCAACAGTGTACAACGTATGTTTTTAAACAAATACCATTACTCGCCTAGTAACATCACTGGCGAAACAGAGCCCACCCTCCCCCAACAAAATGCTTCAAGGTCAGAAATCGTGAAATTACCTAGAAC
>JAHWFP010222492.1:48705-62304 GCA_023313725.1 Lithobius niger | reverse complement strand
AAAAAAATATTATTGTACTCACTGCAACATTTCCCGAGAAAAACACACACACAAAAGAAAAAAAAGAAACCTTACAGCTGCAAAGGAAGATTTTGGGCTGGGAACTCATCCATCAACTCTCGCTACGTTGGTCAAAACAAGTTAGCGACCCTGAAAACCAGAATCGCACACTTAGGTGGGCTACAATGTCCTAAATCACCGATAGTTAAGGAATGTCTGGGGGTCAGCCACAGCTCTGCTCGTGACCGCTATATCGTCTTTTCATCAACTTAAGTTTATTTGTGGGGGAGAGGTATTAATTCAAATGAGACGTCTCCTAGCAGACATGACGCCCACAAGATTACTAATAAAAAACAAACCAGACACGCATTTAATTTTCGGCCAATAATTTCGTTTGTGACTTCTTCACCTAAAATAACAACCACAACACAAAAAAACGGTACAGGGCAGTGGCAAGACGTAGTATTATTGTATATAACTCTATGGTGGAGCCAGTTACTGAGTTAGCTGCAAGGTGCACTGGTGGGGGAAAAGAAGAGCGTCTTATTGAAGCTAATGCTATTAGACTGGATTTCTTAGGCCTAAAACGCGCCATTTTTGTCGATTTGTCGACAGTTGCTGACATTTTTAAGCAATTACAACCTAAGCAGCAGAAGGGATTGGAGAAAACAACGGTTTTTTAAGCCTACGAAATCCACTCTCAAAGCACTGGCTTGACTAGAAGTGCCGTTGTTTAACCCACAAACACCGCGCCGCCATTTTGGCATTAAGTAACAATAATCGTCTTTTCATTTGCTTTAGGCTTAATCACAGATTAGAAAGTTAACTGGATATAGCATCTTACTTCTTCCAATTCTACGCGTGGTCCTAGTGGTAGTTGCGGCTACTATTACCTCTCATAATGCTTTGCCTTTGTGCTGCTTCGAAGGCAAAAGCATTAGCAGATGCATTAGTAGCCGCAACTACCGCTAGGACCCCGCGTAGTAGCGGAATAAATAAGATGGTGTACCTAGTTAACTTTTTTATCTACGCTTTAGGCCTAACGCGTAAAGGATTTTGTCCAGGATCAGGAGGCTGTCTGTCTACCGCATTCAAAATTATGATAGTTTACCAATAATTTACTTGCGATCGGAGTTTCTGAAATTAATAGCTGTAAAACTATAAAGGATTTATACCAATTGATAGCCGAATAAAAATTGTAAGATACTTGCCCAAAAAATTATAAAGTGCGATGGTAAAATAACAAACCCGGCCTGTTACATTTCCGGAGCTACACACGCATGCGCATTTCAACCTTTGCGCACAAGGACGTACACACGGGCCATAGCGGTTTAATTACACATATAAGCTAATTTCATTACGCTGGATTGGTTTCGGTATGGTTAAATTTGGTTGTTTTTGATGCTGCCTCAACCGTCACACAGATTTCTGGGTTTGATAGGTGCTAACTATTTACGATGCCAAAAGGTCCTTCCAGGCATCAAGAATACGATATCTGAGTCTGAAAGCGCCTACGTCTCGTCCTGTCTCGTCTGCCGCGAGATAAGGTCGCCAATGTGGGGGGTAAAAAAACCAAAAGGAAGGAAAAATAAAATCTGAAAAGCTCTTCTAACAGGTTCCTAACCCCAAGGCACACGGGTACCATTTGGCCAACAAATTCGACCAGAAATGTTGTTAAGTGTTTTAAAGAATAATGTTATTAGCAGCGGTAGGGTAAATTTAGAATGGGCCTGTAAGGGTGTATTTATGTAACGATGTAGGTTTTCATCCTCGCAGCTGGAATTCAGCCGCGGTGGTTGAGGTTTTCTTGCTATGGTAACAAAGCTACCTAGATTCACTATCTGTGACATCGTTTTAATAAGTGCTTGCAGTCTTCCAATCCATCACAATAACTTGAAGAATTCCATCTGACGATACAATTTTCCAAGTCGCTCGCTTCTGAACTCACATTATTGACTGTTTTCGTAGCAAGCCGGCATAGCAAAATATTACCATGTTGGAACTGCAGATGATTTCTATCTTTTGCTAGAACGGATTTTGTTTCTCTCTTAGTTTCACCAGGGCTGTAGAAAGGTGGGGGGGGGGGGGGGTGAGATAGGCAAATTACCCCAGGCCTCTTGTGACAGGGTGCCTCTATTCAATGAAGAGAAAAAGCAAAGTCACCATGCTTTATGTCGAATTTGCAGAAGTGCAATTGAGGCTCACTGATTAGTATAAAAATCTCACTGCTTAAACATTAAAAAAAATTAACAATAAATGCAGCCGAAATGTTTGTGCCACAAGGCTTGCCAAGCAGCGAGCAATCCCATGCCATCAGAGGAACGGGCATATCGATAAGGGCATTACGTCAAGTAGTGCGTAAAGGTGCTTACTGTACTACGTTATTTCTAGTGTGTGATTTTCGCTGTTTGGCTTGTTATCTTTCCTTTACTTATACAACGGCTGTGACGTCACGCTAACTCAACGCCACGCTAAATTTCCGTAGGTTAAATCCCGTTAACCAACACCGGAAGTGTGCGTCATCGCAAAAAGTGTGGGTTATCAAGTTACCCAATACTTTTGCCGATAACCCACACTTTTGCTGATAACCCACACCTTTGACACTTCCGGATCACGCGACCGGGAACGCACACACCAACAACCAAATACAAAAAATACGTAACGCAATAAAATCGTACAAAATGAATTACTTAAAATGAATGAAATCCGATCCCTGCAAACTCTCACATGTCTGGTCCATAGCTAAGCTTGTTCACTCGCGTTACCTCCCCACCCCCCTACTCCCTCCCTCCCTCCACAAGCTGAAATGGCATGACCTTCAGTCATACCGATACCCTATCACCGTATTTTTTAAACAATTCTCAAACTACAAATACACAAAATGAATTACATACCTTCTCAGAATGTCCTATAGTAATGTCACTGTATCCCTGCTGTCTCACATGTCGAATTATTCGATCCAAACACGATAAGGCTTCGAAAAGCACGAGCGAGGTTCCAGCGAAAAACCAAACCAAGCTTGCGAACCGACGCTTGTCTAACCCCCCCCCCCCACCCCACCTCCCTCCACAAAGTTTGACTCGTCCGTCTATCACACACTTCCCCCTCCGCAAACTAAAATGGTATGACCTTCATTCATATTGAGGAAACTGACGATCAACGTTTTCTTGAAGCAATTTTTACAAAACGCAAACACGTTTTAATTAAATACCAGTTAGCTGTACGTCCCTACCGTGGTATAAATCAGTTATAGTTTATAACCGATTGGTTATCGATTTTTAACCCACGGCTGGGATGATTTGGCTGGCTCGACATGCAAATTACGTCTCGGGGCTCCGCCCCTCGACGTATTTGCGTGTCTCGCCAGCCAAATCACCCCAGCCGTGGGTTAAAAATCGATAACCAATCGTTCCTAACCAATAACTATTACATAATTTACAGCAATTTACGCGGATATTTATTTAATTGCATGTGGTGATACCCTGTGGGCTACCAACCCATTACTTCCTTATCCCCAAGCGGGTGCGGAAAAATAAATCAGACTTCAACTCGATAAGGCTATCCAATCCTTTCTGCTCTAAAACCGGTGTAGATTTGAAAGTCGCTGCCAACGTAAATGTTAACCACAAACCAAGGTCGGGACGCTGAGCAAAACTGGACGAAACAGACTAAATCTAACACAACACTAAATTATTACCAGTTTCCAATTGAAAACAAAACCGGAAATATTACAGCAGCTCCGTTTTTCGCGAAAAACGTCAAGAGAAGGAAATGAACGTTATCCATAATGTAAAAACGTAAACAATAAATGAACGTCGCAGCCTACCACATTTCCGCCGTGATCACTGCAGACAGCCTACACTTGTAGTTAATAATGCACTGTCTACCGGATGTTGGCATCAAGCCATGAGCGACACACTGAATTTCCCATACAAGACATTGAATTTTTATTTTATTTAGAGTTTTAAGTAGAACTGCGTCCGTCTTGACGTCACGCATCCTTATAACAAAGTTCGAGCGTAAAAACAGCATCCTTTACTCCACGAACAAATAAAGGTAAACAAGAAAATGATCAAATGAAGGCAAAAAAAAATCAAAATCTTTAACATAGGACGGCTCAGAATAAGTAAAGCGTTTTTAATAATTGTTGCAGATGTTTTCGTAAACCTTCCTGCAATACCAAAACAAATAAAAAAAAAAACGTATTAACAAAAAGCACCTATCGTTTTGAGGTCCTGTTTGAAATCAGTCTGCATTAAGTCCCCATCCTTCCCCCAAAAATCCTGAAAATTAGTTAACATTAACAAGCGTGTAGGATCTTAAAACGAAATTATGCACTCATTTTCTAACTCACGAAAATTAAACTTAATGCATGTCACCCCCCCCCCCCTTGTCAACCCTCGATTAGACTAACGGAGTCCGTCTGACATTTACTTGGGAGGTTTGACATTATTTCTGGTCCTCTTACAACTTGTTACATTCCTAGCGAACCCCTGATGAGACAACGAAGTGTATCTGACGTCTACCCGGGAGGTACCTCACAGTCAAACATATTTCTGGTCCTCTTTCAGCGTATTACATCCCTACCTACCCTCGACGAGACCAACGAAGTATATCTGATGAATGCTTAGGAGATTGGCGCACGTAAGACATTATTTATGGGTCTCTTACAGCGTGCAACATCCCTATAGCTATCCCTCGACGAGACCAACGAAGTATATCTGATGAATGCTTAGGAGACTGACGCACGTAAGACATTATTTCTGGTCCTCTTACAGCGTGTAACATTCCTAGCTAACTCTCGACAAGACCAACGCAGTATATCTGATGAATGCTTAGGAGGATTGGCGCACGTAAGACATTATTTCTGGTCCTCTTACAGCGTGGAACACCCCTAGCTAACTCTCGACAAGACCAACGCAGTATATCTGATGAATGCTTAGGAGGATTGGCGCACGTAAGACATTATTTCTGGTCCTATTAAACATATAACATCCCTAGCTAACCTTCGACAGACCAACGAAGTATATCTGAGATGTCTTCCTGGGAGGTCTAACGCACAGTGAATACATTATTTCTGGTCGTCTTACAGCATATCGCGTCCATACCTAACCCTCGATGAGGTCAACGAAGTATATTTGATGTCTCACTAGGAAAATTGAAACAATTGACCAAATCTAGAAAGTAGTAATCGGTTTGCAGGGGAATGGGAAGGGGAGACGTTTGTTTCGAGAATATTTCATTTGAATTCGATCAGCTGTTACAATCTGTCCCTTGCCTTGACGTTTTAGAAGTTGATAAATGTGAAGTAAGTCAAACCAATTGCTTTGGGGGATTATTGATGGAGAAGGGGGGAAAAGGACGGCTCGAGCCAACTTAAAAGCCCAACGTTGTAACTTCGACTGGACAGAGGTCCAATATCAGAACGAATGCCGGGTCAGGAGGAAATAAAAGGGGAGGGGTGAGGGCTCTTACTCCAGTTGGGGATAAAATTATAGAACGTTCGGAAAAAAAAAATATTTACGCAAAATAACCCAAATATGTTATAATATATTGCTTGATAAACTGTTATTCACGGATCCCTGGTTTTTATTCAAGAATTTTATTTTAAAATATTTACGTCAGATAGCACCTTACTCAGCATGGTAATATCTTTGGCATTTTAACTAGAAAAAAAATTGCCTTACTCTAATTTGAGAAACTTGATTAGTTATTTTGTTGTCGAATCTTGTAAGTTATGTCCGATCATCCTTGCATTTGAAATGATCGATTGCTTTTTTAGGCAACTTTTTTTTTTACAAATCTTTTCAAGGCTACTACGAAGCACGGAGAAAACTTGTGTATAGTTGGCATGTTTTAACACAGAGTATTCGTAGATAAACATTTAACACAAAAAAGAAAAAAAATAATATACAAGGATTCTTCCAAGACTATACAATAAGTTTTGGATGAAAAATAAATCATTTAGAAAATACAATTTATTTAAGCATAGCTGTTTTCAAGATGCCACTGCTTTCTCATTTTTTTTTATTTGTTCAATTTTGTTATTTCTTAAAATTCTTTTGGTATTTTATTTGCCAAGAGTAACATGTAAAAATTTTCCAACGTTTCCCCGTATTTGCTTCTTGTGAGCTCTGGAAGAATATGTATTTTTTAAGTTCGGTTAAGCTTTATTTTCTAGTTTATCCATACGTTTATCCTTAATTTTAAAGAAGTTGGTTTTTAATTATCGTAAAATCCCATAATGAACCTCCATTTGAAATTTCTAACTTAACGGAAAATGTCTTTTGTCTTAGGCGCAAATCTGTTAGCAAATAAAATTTGTGATAAGCATTTGTGAAACAATTTTATTTACTTGGGATGTGCACGGCTCCCTTCGAATCGAACACGCACGCAAGATGGCGGCTGCTGAATCGCCGACGCTGCCATATCCAGCTTTAAGAAATACCGGTAAAACTGATTTTACAGTTTTAACGTTTTAGTTTTTACACTTATTTAGCGTTCTCAGAACTTAGGGTTCGCACAAGGTTACTCACACAAAATTCAAGCAATTTCCAGGAGTTTTTCCAAAACTAAGGAAACTTTTCAAGTACTTTTTAATACCAATGCAATTTTTTCAAGTACCTGTGTTCAGTAACAAGCTGACACAATACAAGGCTGCTCAGCTTTAAAAAAAAAGGTCTAGTTTTACTGGGAAGAGCCAGCAATATCTCTTCAAATACTAAAGTGTTACCGTTTTAATTTTGCGTGGCAAAATACGTGGAAAAAAAACCCAGAGGATAAAAAATTGTTTTGGGTCTTTTTCCGTGTTTTTTGTTTTTTGTTTTAGCGTTTTTGTTGTTCGGATTTCACCAGGTAGGGTAAGGAATTTAACCAGGTAACTTAAGGTTTTTCTTCCCTCGGCTTTTTTCCCCGTTAGCTTTTTTCCAAGCTTTTCCCCGTTATATTCGTTTTAATAGCCTAATGCACAGTTGATAGAACCGCGTGGAGCAAAAAAATCGAAAAGAAATGTTCAATAACATTTTTACTACAAAGATACCTAGAAGCTGCAATGCTAATTTGGTGGCAACCGGTCTTTAAGCCGCGTCCACACTGCAATTTGAATACAGTCTTTGTGCTTTGGTCCTGATCTTCAAACCATGTAAACGATACGAGATGCCAATACCTGTCTTTTCATACCCCGTCCACACTGGACCCCAACATCGGATAAGTCAACATGAGACAATTTGGCGCTGAAGAATCGATGGAATTAGCATCACAGTGTCTGCTGGAGCCAGTTCAAAACATTGACAATATGAAAAGCAGAATTTCCTGGTAACAGTCCTAATCGGATTCATTACCCACTTCAAGTGGCGACTTCTAGTACAATTACAGCCTCGATAGTAAAACAAAAAAAGTAATCAGAATTGCCTTGCTACTGAATACGTAGTCCCATCGTCATTGAAGTAACCTGGTAGTCTTCACACTACCCCGGTTGGAATTGACTGGCCGGGATTACAATAGAGTGACGAACCTGATCGCCTTCTTCAGTAGGCTGTTGCCGCGACGACAAATTCAACAAGTACGCGAACCCTACAAAACTTCACAGCTTTTTTTTTTTTTTTTAAATAGGTGAGTTTTGGACTGTCAAGTAAGTGCAAGTATTGATAAGAGGCATCTTTGAACTTCGCTTCAAAAGAATTTCGCTTCTTCTATAGTGCTAATCCAAGGACCTTCTACTATCTACCGGGTCGGAGCTATTTCCCGTGGAAAGTATACACGAGCGAGATTCAGTTGATGACGTTTTTTCTCCCAAACCAATCCTCGAAGCAGACGACGCTTGGTTTTTCGAAACCGACAAGAAAGTTTGTTTAAACTAGCGAGTTAATTTTTAAGTAACGAAATTAATGCATAATTATGAAATATCTTATCGCTCAACCTTTACTGAACGTTATAAATACATATTATTAAAACAAAACGACAAATTCTTACCAGATTACCCAAGACGAGAGTAGCTGACGTCGTTGCGTCGAAACCAAAACAATGGCGTGCTTTTACGATGATCACCTGTGACGGTGCTCTCCATCTGATAAGAAACGTTCCGATTTTCAGTCGCATTGTCGATTGTACTGGTGGGTTAATGCACTTTAAAACAATTTAAACAACTGGAGCGGTCCGGTTTACGTTTGATTATGAGTACTCGTTCGTTTGTTAGTCCCATTTTGAATCGATTCATCAACAAAATCAAAAGTCAATGAGATGCAAGAATCAGTAAAATGCCGCGAAATGGGAGCAGAGACGTCAGAACCGTTTGAAGCATCTCCCAAAGTCTCGCACGGTTTCTCGCGGTAACACGTAATAGTAAGTGGGCCCACCCTCTCAAGGTTACGTATAATCCAAGCTCCCTGGTGCTAATCAAGGATCGCAGGGAAAGCTAAATATTGGAGGAGTGTAAACCAGATTTACCGACTTACTAAATTTACACACTTGTTGAAATTGGTAAAATTTACCGACTCTGTGCACATTTCACCCACAACATTCGCATTTCCATTATTTACCTGGCCTTCTCATTACAGTGTGCGCGGCGTATCTTGAGTCCTGCACGTATTTTGTGATCGGCGACGTTTTCCTGGAGAGGACGGCTTTAATTAACGGCCGCCATTGTTTTTGTAACTATGTGGATATCAACAAGGCACTCTGCTACCAAAAACATACAATCGACTATTTGTGTTCATTCTGGGCCGAACTCAAGATGGGCCGCGGTCACTATAAAAGGTGGGAGGCAGGGATGTTAGTAGTTGAGTTTATTAGGAGCGGTAATCCTTTCTGGAATTTTCCGTTGTTTATTAGACGACGAGAGGG
Organism: Lithobius niger; assembly: GCA_023313725.1. Classification (NCBI taxonomy): domain Eukaryota; kingdom Metazoa; phylum Arthropoda; class Chilopoda; order Lithobiomorpha; family Lithobiidae; genus Lithobius; species Lithobius niger. The sequence continues at coordinate 53,463 of JAHWFP010222492.1, read as the reverse complement.
ACAATACAGTTGGAGATCTCCACGCGGGTAACCCAGGATCTTACACATGCCACAATCGACATGAGCACGAGACACCACAGGTCCACGAGTTTGTCCTCCTGGAACTGGACTTCCCGTCAGTAGAAGAGTCAACAAGAAAGCAATGTAAGTTTCATTGTTGCAAGTGCAAATCGTCCAACACGATTACAAGGAAATGTAGTTACTACACACGTATTTTTTAACTCTACATAGCTAAGGTGACATATTATCCCTAATCAGGACCACCCGGTAGTAGAAAAGTCAACACAATAAAGAAGCGTAGTTTCATTGTTGTTAAGTGTGAATTCCATCTGGGGAAGATGTAGTTCTTCAGTTGAACTTTGGACTAACAACTCTCGTCGAGACGGACGATTCACGTACGGCTACTTGTGAGCTCGAGTGTGTTCCGACCTTCGGTAGCTGCGATTGCAGCGCCACCGCTAAATCCGTGGGTGGCGTGACCACCTCACTCTTGTCACGCGAGTGACGAGAGTTAAACGGGAAAAACCGGGAAAAACCTTCGGAAATAAGTTCGATCATCTCTCATGACGAATCGTAGCGCTGCCGGTCTCCTACCACTATTGGGCGCACGGGCTGCGTATGGCGGTGAAGGCAGATGACTCGTCCAAATCGAAGAAAGTTGTTAGTCCAAGGTTGAATTGTAAGAGCAACACGATTCTAGTTATTACAAACGTAATATTTAACTCTGTATGGCAAGGTAGCATAAACTACTAGTGTTAATAGTTTTCCGACTAGTAAAAACTAAGTGTTGATTAATTTTTCCGGCTATTTTGCCGACTGCAGGGCGGATGTGACATGCTCCTCTTTCCACCCCCCTGTAAAATCGTCCTTAACGATCCTGCACTTCCCTCCCCCTACTCTGCCTTCCGAATTGGACCGTCCTTCTCCCGTGCTGGGGACTTGGTTGGTTGTTTCCAAAATCCCGACAAAATAAATGCAATTTTCTGCCCGGGAGACATTCCACGACGCACGGCCATATTTCAGCTGCACTCAAGACAGGAAATTAACAAAAAGGCGGAGGGGGGAAACTTGCAACTTAGGCAGTTTTCTTATCCGTTTTATGTGTTTATATTTTATTTATTTTTAAAACGTAAGTTTTTCTTGAAAATGTTCCAGATTTTCTGCGCACCGTTGGCAGAATAGGGGGTCCTCCGAGAAAAACCGAAGGAAATTCATTCTAAGGAGATTTCCAACGGTTTTTATATTTTTAAATTTTTTTTTTATATTTTAGAACTAATGCAAAAGTGGTTAAATTGATATACGACTGGTAGTTTTCGTAGCCAGTTATCCCTGGGAAACAGGGCCAATTTTAAAGTCCGACGACGCACAACGCGAGGATTGTGAGGACCATTCGCGTATATAACAAGAGGACACTGAATGCATGCGCCCCCTCTCCCCCCTAAAAAAAAACGCGCCGAGGGGGGGCGTAAAAATTCTTATAAAAACTACTTATTTGCGCATTTTATTCTAAACTCTTTTTTTTATGAAGAGCACGTTACGTAAAAAAAAGTCATCGTACAAGAAAAATAAAATGGTTATACGTTTTCTACCAGCGGGCGTGAAGGAATGGGGTGTAAAATGCACCCCCCCCCCCCCCCCCCAAAAAAATATTATTTACGCTACTACCGGGCACCATTGCTTCCATCATCCTTTTCAGATTTCCGGGTGCATACAATAAATTTTCCTGTATTTCCCCCATATTGTAACAAAATTTTCCCTCTCGTCACTTAGATATTATTAAATGGTCTTCCTTGAATTTTTTTACCCTAAAGTGTGCGCAGACTATCTTGAGTTCAATTGATAATCGATTGTACGTTTTTGACAGCAGAGTGCCTTGTTGATATTCAAGATGGTTACAAAAACAATGGCGGCCGTCGATTAAAGCCGCCCCCCTCCAGGAAGACGTAGCCGCTCATAAAATACTTTCAGGACTCAAGATACGCCGCGCACACAATAATTCTTTACCAATTACTAAATTTTGAAAACTGCCTGGGTGGTTTCACAGAATATTCAGTTACGTCAATTACTGATTAAAGACTAAAAAAAAAAAGTTACGTTGTAAACAAGGAAGACTGGCATTAATTTGCTTAACATAAAAATATTTATTATACATATACCCTCTCAACTTTTTGGTTCTCGGTATTTTGGTTGTAATAGGGTGGATTGGAACACAAGGAATTGTCAAAAGAGTAGACCAGACACCGTTATTTACGAAAATTACCAAGTCAGAACTGAAATACCGAATTTCCGTATTGTTTTGCCATTTTTCCCCGTTTTTAATTTTTCTCCTAGAAGAGCGTTTTTTTTCCCCTAAAAAGGAAAAATTCCCTCTGGAACATGGTGGCGTTCAAAATCTCATGATGAAATTCACTGATTTTACCAGGTTTTCCAGACCAATTCTAGCATTTTTCCCTGATGTATTTTTGGTCGACAGAAGATGCAGTATAGGACTAAAAAAAATTGTTTTCCAAATTTCACTCAAATCGTAATCGCATCGCTTTGCTAAATCAAAAATTCCACTGCTGTAACTGGAATGATTGGTAAAGAGTAGGAATGTCCGTAATCTGAACAAAACTAAACCATGCGCAACGGCTGTTTGCCGTGACGTCACCATGAGTTAGCCAATGACGAACGAGAACAATGGCTGTTTGGCCGTCTGATTGGACTAGCCCAGGCACGGAATATGCACGTCACAGCAAACAGCCATGGCGCGTGATTTAGAAACACATTTAACACATAACGACCCATAGTAATATGGCCTAACAAGGGTTTTATCAGAAATGAAACAAAAAAAAACATGATATCTTTAGCTGAACTAAAGTGAAGGTTTTAGAAGTGAAAAATTAAATACGAATTAGCTAATACTTATAGAGGAAAACGAATTTCAGAAAAATGTTGACAATTCCCTGAATCTTATTATACGTTTACCAAATTCCCTGAATGAATGAAAATGTTCCACCCCTGACGTCAGGCACACAACCACAATGGCACAAAATACAATTTTCGAGGATTAATTATCCTCTTGGTCACAAACACAAGCACAAATAACATGGTTTTCACACACTAACGAAGCTTCAACCTGTTTACCAGCCACCATCTTGGGGAAATTCCCTGATTTTTGCCTGATTTTTCCAGACTTGCTAAATTCCCTGAATATTCCCGGTTTTCACGATTTTTCTGGTAGAACGCCACCCTGTGGAAGCTCTGCTGGGGAACCCGACAGTAACAGCAGTAGCACAGTGGTCAAGAGTCCTTGGTCTCCAAAACCAAGTGGACCCAGGCTGACGTGTGTGCTTTAATTTGCTTTAAACGACACTGAGGGCTCCAAGAACTTATTTTTTAAAAAAATACTGAAATCTTTGCTAACTTGCTGTGAATCAACATCAGTATACAACAAACTGACACCGGAGGGGGTACCAAAACTCCACACGTCCAATTCTAGACAAAGTGAAAGAAACAGAACAGCAGTGAATTTTTACAAATAAACAAGATTACCGCGGGCTTCAAAAAAAAAAAAAAAAAAGACTGCTGGGAAATATAGGCTCCACTGTTTCATAAAGCGTGGAGGGAAACAGCACGGCCATTACTGAAAATTAGGCCCAAAAGCGTCCGCCGACATCCGAGAAGGCAGGGGAAAAACTTTCAGTGAAAGGGCATGATGAGGCTTTATTTTTCTGGGGACTTTTCTTTTTTGCTTGTCACTCACATTTTTTTTTACCAATTTTGGCCCCTTTCTTAATAATAATAAAAACAATTCGCCACAATAGCAACATGTCTGGCAAGGACCCTGGTATCACTAACAGCCAGCCCAAGTTAAAAACAGAAGATAACCTCACATAAAGGTAGAGATGTGGCCAAGGGAAGGTGTGTGGGATGAGGTATGGGGACACGAATGCCTCACCACCAAGGTTAGACCTGCCAGGGACTCTAAGGCCCCCGATGGCATCGCCAAACGTGTTGGACACAGGAGCTGTATGATTGGCCCAAGTAAAAAATAAAAATAAAAGCACATGAACAAATGAGACGATTAAAAAGCATCGTTATGTGATACAAAGTATGGTTATGGTAGGAAGTAAAATAAAAGCTTCCCAAAAATAGGAATTGTCACCACTTACAAAAAAATAATAATAATAATGAAAACCTTAATGCTCAACTAGAGAGCATAACAAAAAGCAATGGTTCGGAGGCACCACTGACAGCCCTTCACAACTTAACGGTTCTTGGGCTTCCTAGCTTTCTCTTTGCCCTTTTTAAGGCGCTATAGTGTCCGCGGCCTATCTTGAGTTCGCCCCAGAACGACACAGATAATCAATTGTATGTTCTTGGTAGCAGAGTGCCTTGTTGGTATCCAAGGTGGTTACAAAAACAATGGCGGCCGTCGATTAATGCCGCTCCCTCCAGGAAAACGTAGCCGCTCATAAAATATCTGCAGGACTCAAGATAAACCGCGCACAAATAAGCCTTTTCTCCTCGTTGCGACCATCCTTTTTCAGCGCAAAAAATTAAAATATGGCATGTTTTTTTTTCTTCACAAAGGACAAAAAAGGGCATTTATTTCCAAAAAGTGCAGGGGCAATGCCCCAACCCCCCTTCCCCCTCTGTGCACGCCACAGATTTAGGCATATCGCCCTCGTAAAATAAATCGGTTTCGTAGGTTTTGGACAAATACTCTACTTCATCATCCATACAGCTCCCTTAAAGTTTGTTTTATAACCCCCC
>JAHWFP010222492.1:4216-32881 GCA_023313725.1 Lithobius niger | reverse complement strand
GGGGGGGGCGCGTGCGCAACATGCGCACGGGCACAACTAGTTTATATAATTGCTGAATTTAAATAGTGAATTTCAATACCCTTAATAACTTATCCAACCCTAACCGTTCATTTCATGCTTATGCCTTCTTGTAACCCAACCCCGAAATTGCCGGCAAGCCATTAAAATTAACTTCCATTTGAATACTGGACCACTTCTTGGCTGCAATTATTTACTGTCTGAAGTTTTGTATAGTGTGCGCGGCGTATCTTGAGTCCTGCACTTATTTTGTGATCGGCTACGTCTTCCTGGAGAGGGCGGCTTTAACCGACGGCCGCCATTGTTTTTTGTAACTACTTTGGATATCAACAAGGCACTCTGCGACTAAACACGTACAATCGATTATTTGTGTTCATTCTGGGGCGAACTCAAGATGGGCCGCGGACAGTATAAGAATTAGTATCATTCCGTTAGAATCTCCAATGTCCCCGCTTTATTCCTGCAAGGTCAATAGTCCTTTTCCTTCCTCGTCAGTCGTGTGAAGTTTCCAATTATTAATCGTCCGGCTGCGTAAATCGCCACGACCATAACGTGCGAATCTTTTGGTCTATCGATCTTGTTGACTTCAAACAGGAGTTGGACATACTTACGAGAATTTGGGAATGCAGGATCCTCCAAGCAGGTGAGGGGAAAAAATGATCAGTTCACCAGATCGCACATTAGAGGGCGCCCTAGGACCTGCGTTTTCTGATCAATCCGTACCTTAAGCAAGTATCTGACCTGGTTTGGCTTTTGTAAGTTTGCTCTTGACCGGCTGTAATATCACGAGTGCTACTAAGAAATCGATAATTTGTGCGTTTTAGCCCGAAATTCCTTTACGGTGGCAGGGAAATTTGCTGCAAAGGAGTTGAGGACTAAAAGGCACAAATCGACGCAAAGGGCATAACAGCAATTTCAGACTAAGACAACAATTGAAAAAAAAAAAAAAAAACCCAAAAAACAGAAGAAACATGGCTGGCACTCATTTCGTCATCAGTCCTGTGGTGCGCGACGAAGACAACGTCTATACCACAGGCAAGTTGTCACACAAATGTGAAAACGCATTATATCCTAAAAAAAAAAAGCAAACATCAATTTATAAAATCGAACAGCTATAGGAAAATTAATTCAAATTTTTGCCAGCGATAGGGTAAATTTTGCCAACAGTACCACAGTTTCAGTGTAGCTGTGCGTGTTTTACCCTACTCGTCGGACTTAACTTTCTCCCAACATTTTTCAGTTATACTGCGACTGAATTTGCTCACCATGTTTCAACTTTAATGGCGGTTGCCATCCCATAACCTCAAAGCGGAAGTATCACAGATAGCTGCGCCTTGAATCATGAATCTGCTAGTCCGGTAAACATCGTCGTAGCTGCAATACGATTATGTGTCTGATGCATTCAATGTTTAACGTGCTTTAAGCATTCACTAGAGTTTATTCACAAGACCAAATATTAAATTTCCAATCCGCACTAAGGTGACGAATAAGATCCCATCGCCGTCAAAAATTTCAACGCATCCATTGCTCCCTTCCCAACCCTCCCAACCCCCTAAAAAAAACAATCGCATCCCTCATCTCTGCTATTCACACGAAGACGGCAGCCACGAAAGCAAAGTGATAAACTAAACCAGCTACTCAAGCATAAACGGAATGGGGATTTCAGGGGGGGGGGGGGGGAATAACGTGGAAATGCTGACGCCGATGTGTGACAAGGGTCCTCCCACCACCGTTGCTCCCCCTCGCGATTTATCAAAATTAAAATGCACTCAACAGTACACGCTCCGGAAAATCGACTGCACAGTCTCGCCAAGTCAAGTTGCATTTTGCCAAATGAAAGCAGCGAACGAAAGAGACTTTCGGCGAAAGGGACGAATTTTGGTGCACGATAAATTAAAATCTGTCAACAGGTACAAATTCAACACCACGCAATATTTCGGTACTTGTCTAGGTGCCATTTTCAAAGAACAGCAGTCGTACGGTAGCCTATATCCCCAAGAGCTAAGAAAAAATTATCGATAACTTTTTCATTCCCTTGGCTCATACAAAACTCACGCGTGCTATTTAAAGGCAGACATTAATTTCACGAATGTGAAGCATGAGGGAAATTATCTGTTGATAAATAGCACGAGTGAGTTTAACGGGGCAAAACACGGGTAATGGGGGAAAAAAACGACCAAGCATTCTAAACAATATTTAAAGTACATGTTTTTCAGTCTGTATTGCCAGTTTTCAAAACGCTATAAATCAATTGGTCTTATTTAAGACTATACCACTGCTTGTCTCTGTTCAATGTTTGCCTTCTTTTAAGGCCCCATTACATAGAAATAAAGGTATTACATTTCGTGTACGTAAAATTTTGTCAAATTCGTTTTGGCGAAACGGGATTGGCCCCTGAGGCAAGAAACTGTTATCTGCTTTTTTGTGAAGTCTTGTACGGAAGGATTTGGTTGGCTTTTTTTCGAATCTCTTAAAACTCTTGACTTTTACCATGTAGTGTATTTTAGTGTTTTTTGACTCCTGAAAATAACTCTGAAAGAGTTAAAATGTCAGGTATTTGTATTTTTTTTTTACGTTTGAGTTTCTCACTCAGCGTTCTACACGGTGGTCCATAAAGTACTGGAAAAATATAGGCCTAAAATAGGTGTATAATAGGACTATAATAGGCCTAAAGTAGCTGCAAAGTTCGAAAGCCCATTAGAAAACTTTCAACATGTAACGAATTTACTGCTGTGACATTAGGGATGCATTAGATTCTGCTACCATTTGGTGAAGTGTATTTAGGCCTATTTTAGGCCTATTTTAGGCCTGTATTTTTACAGAACCACCCCGTACACAGGTGCTTATGTATTTTAATAGCTTAGTATAGATAACGGAACTCGAAAGAAAAAGAAAAAAAAAACATTTGTTAAATTGCGTAAAATTCTCTACGGATTTCAATCGCTCTCTTTACGTTTACGAATGTCCAAAACAAGCCAAAACTTAAACATATACCAGATGACTCCCATCGTTGCCCCCTTTAATAAAGCTCTCTGTTGCTCCGGACGTTATTTTAACGTTCCACCTACATTAATACCAGCAGTTTGCGACACAACTCTTTCTACCTGACAGTTTCCCCGGTTGCCTAGCAACGGCTTCTTAAAGACCCGTCCCCAACGAGTACGCACACATCCTGCCGGCGTTCCTAGGCCGTGCAGTTGCCTTAATGCCACGGCTTGTAAGGATTAATGTCCGGACAAGTAAGATGTCACTCAAGAACCCAAAGTCCGCCTTCCGTACAAAAGACCGCCAAAAAGCCGACAAAGAGAGGCTGATTTCAAAGTTAGGCCGCCTGTCTTGGGGTCACTGGGTAAAGAATTAAAGGTTTAAATTCGTCGATACTAATCGTAGAATCGTTTAGGCCCAATGCATGCAGCCTACTAAAAAAAAGAATGTCACAAACACGATTACAGAGCTGACTCCATCAGGAGTGGCCACAGAGAAGAACCTTGAGGAATGGCTTCCCGTTGCTGTTATTGGGATAGGACAACTCCAAGCCGGAGCCAGTAGTTAACATGAAAACAAGAGATATCTATGTCATGACGTCTGACGTTCCTGGTGTGCCCCCCCCCCCCCTAATCCGATGGAATATTTGCTACGTCCCGTTCCGCCAAATCCCGTTTCGTCAAATACCGTTCACGAAATTTTAGGTACACGAAACATTTAAAACAACACGAACATTTACAACATGATAATGGTCAGACATTTATAGACAAACACCCGTTTTGCAGAATAATTTGTTTCAAATTACGTGTCGCGCTCGCTGCGGCCAAACACATAACACCAGAAACCGCAACTAATCACAAATTACTTCCAATTCGGCATGCCTCTTTAACTTCTGCAATGTGCAATTTTTGAAGAATATTTTGATTCCGCGAAACGGGATTCGGCAAAACGGGAATTCCCGTTTGGGAAAGGGTAACCATCACGTGTATTACTAACTTGTCTTAAACGAGAACCTTGGCATTGACGTAGTGACGACCAAGCATTCTATACACAATATTTAAAGTATACGTTTTTCCGTCTGTATTGACAGCTTTCAAAACGCTAATAAATCAATTGGTCATGTTCTGCCGCTGCTTGTCTCTGTTAAGTACATAGAAATAAAGGTATTAAATTTCAGCGTATGTAAAATTTTGTCAAATTCGTTTTGGCGAAACGGGATTGGCCCCTGAGGGTTAAGCTGTTAATCTGTCTTCTTTTTTGGCGTAACGGGATTTTGGCCAAACGGGAGTTCATGGCTCACTCAGCCTCGGCTATGAAATCCTTTCCCATTCAAATTCAAAGCAACCATTGTTTCCTGTTTTACCGTCAAACCTATGTATAGACTTTCCAATGTTCTCTTCTTCTACTCGTCACCCTTTTTTGTCCTCCCCGATGGGTGTTCTAGATATGTTGAGAATGGGGGGGGGGGGGGGAGGAGGAGCACCCCTGGGTTGCACCAAGGCTTCTGGGCGAGATTTACAACTACGGTTTCGGTAAAACTAGCAATTTTGTGTGCAGTAACCTCATGGCAAAACATGTGTAGGAAATTTCTTAATTAAAACTACCTTATACTTAAGTTTTGATCGTCTTGACTGAATTAGGTCCACTGCAATACTTCACGTATTTTTTTCCTTTGGGTTAAACTGTAAAACAAACTGTTTTACGTCACAGGCAAGAGTACAAAAAAATGTACAGACGCAAATATAGACGTTTTTATTGAGGTAAAAATTCGCAGTTGCCAAGCAACGTGTTCGTTTGCGATCGTTGTGAGATTTGGTGGTTTGTTGTGCTGAACACGACGTTTTGCTTCTTTTTTTTTACGATCCGAAATCGTACAGTCAAAGCAAACAGCCAAGTCTAACAATGAATGAACAATATAATGTGGATGTGGGTAAACAGTAATGGCCAAAGAGTTGAATGGCAGGTAGGCTATTACACAGCTAGAGTTAAGCCACAGGCAAATGTACCCGAACGAAAATATGTTTATGAAGCAACACCGCGCGTAAAAAAATAAGAATATTTCACAAGGTAAAGGGCAAACGAAGCGAACAGTCTGTATTAAAGACTGGCCTTGTGAGGATACAAGATACACAAATCTGAGAAAGAAAGAAAAGACAACTGCCCCGACTGGGACTCGAACCCACGACTTCCCGCTGACTATAGGCCGGGCGGTCTAACCAATGCGCTACCGGGGCGGAGACTGGCTACAGGCTCCAGCCAAGTAAGTATATGTTCAGTCTTTCTCAGTTGAGGAGGGAAGGGACACACAAGGAGGGAAAACAACATTGCTGTGGAGTCCAAGAAGCAGTGTTGCTTACACTCCTAAGGCTGAACAGCTACTTAGCTCGGTTTAGCCAGTATCCGCCCCGGTGGCGCCCAGCCTAGTCACCGGGAAGCCCTGGGTTCAAGTCCCGGTCGGGGCAGTTGTCTTTTCTTTCTTTCTTTCTCAGATTTGTGTATCATGTATCATCACAAGGCCAAGTCTTTAATGCAGACTGTTCGCTTCGTTTACCCTTTACCGTACGGTTTATTTTGCGTTAACGGTTCATTTAAGCACACAAACGTTTTCAAATCCACCGACTTCAAGAAAGACGAACAATCGTAGAACCAATTCAGTTTTCCGTCTGTCAGAAATGCTTTCCGGTTTCGTTTCTTGTTTTGCAACGTCGAGCGCATCATTCTTTACAAAACCAGGACGGCGGATGTGTTTTTATGAGACGAGGGATGGTGAAGAGGCAGGGCGTGGCGGAGTTGTACATCGTTGTTCGCGTTTGTTGACCAAAGATACCCTCCACCATTAAGTGGATGGAAAGAGGGGAGGAGGAAGGGTGGGGGGGGGGGGGGGGGGGGGGGGTGAAAAAAAAGGGCGCCCCCGGGCCCACGCGTGCGTGGGCGTTTGGGCCCCATGTGTGGCCCAGATCTTTTTTATATTTTTTTTTTGCGCGCTCGTAAATCAGTCGCCTTGGCCGTGAGCGTCATTTTACGGTTCAGAAAAGCGTCACTGACGCCATTCAACAGCAGGAGGTGGGGTTCTCTGAACGAGACTACTACCTTCTCAAATAATGGAACAAAAACGTGCGCAGTGCAGTTTAAGATGGTGAAGTGTGCTTGTCGTTGTGATTCCACCATGGGTCTTCCATACATACTCTTCAAATACGAGGCCGGGACTTGCAGGAAAATTCCAGCGATTCGCACTCCATGTTAGACGCGTTTCACATGGCGTGTAATGCCGTCATTCCAGGCCACTTTAGACACGTTTCGCAGGGCGTGTGAAACGGTCATTCCAGGCCATTTTACAGGCGTTTCGCAGGGCATGTAATACGGGTCATTCCACCCATTTTAGACACGTTTCGCAGGACGTGCAGTACTGTCATTCCCACCATTTTTAAAAGCATTTCTTAGGGCATATAACACGGTCATGTCACCATTTTAGACACGTTTCGCAGGACGTGTAGTACGGCCAATCCGACCATTTTTAAAGCATTTATCAGGGCATGTAACACGGTCATTCCAACCATTTTAAACACGTTTCGCAGGACGTGTAATGTTCATTTCAACCAATTTAGACCCGTTTCGCAGGGGCAATTCGGTCATTCCAACCCTTTTTGCGCGTTTCGCAGAGCGTATTATACAGTCCTTCCAACCATATTTCAGACGCGTGTCGCAGAGCGTGTCACATGTTTGTTTCAACCATTTTAGACACGTTTCGCACGGCGTTAACGTGGTTATTCCAGCCACTTCAGACATAATTCGCCACGGCGTGTAATAAGTACCTCTCTTGTGAAGATCCGAAAAGGAACTGCAAGCAAGATCGTGTAAGTACTTGTAAGATCGAGCAGGATCCTGTGCAAGATCCTACACGATCCTAGCAGGATCTTGGTAGGATAAAGCATGATCCTTATTAACTTTAGGATCCTGCAAGATCTTAACAGGATCCTGCAATATCTTACAGGACCTTTGACAGGATCTCCACCTACTTCAAGGTATTTTTAGGCGCGTTTCGCAGAGCGTGCGGTATATACGGTCCTTTCAGGCCATTTTCGTTTCACAGGTCGTTTACTATGGACCCGTCAAAGCTGCCAATTTAGACGTACTTCGCAGGGTGCATAAGACAAACCTTCCAGACCATTTTAGAAGCGTTTCGCACAGCGTGAAATGTGGCATTCCTGTTACTTTTAGGCGAGTTTCGCAAGGCGTGCGTACGGTCTTTCCAGACCATTTTAGACGCACACGTTTGGCAGGTCGTTTATTGTGGACCTTCCACGCCATTTTATACGTGCTTCGTCGAGCCTGTTTAGTCATACCTTCCAGACCTTTTTGGAAGCGTTTCACGCGGCGTGTAATACGGTTCTTCCAAGCCATTTCAGACGCGTTTCGCAGGGCGTCCATCTTCCTCAGAAAAATTATCAGCGTAAGCCACAATAAGCATTGTCAAATCAATATTACTACACTGCAGTGCATGACGTCAAGCAGAATAGGATCCTATATTTTGAATACGTCATCCAATCCAGTGTTGTCGGTAATTCATTTCATAGCAACCTTTGTTTACAGTCATGTTAATATTGTCTTTTAAAGCAATGCACCACAGAATGTTTCCACCACAGGCATGTAGGCAGCCATCTGAACAATGAATGATGGGAAGGTTCATTATTACAATAGAGTAGGTGGGCACCATTGGGGGGGGGGGGGAAGCGTTTCAGGACAGCATGCTTCTCGAAGCGCCAGCATGAGCATGAACATGGAAGAATATAATAGTAGAAGTGATCAACAGAAAAAAAAGGGGGGGGGGATTTGAGACACATGATGGCTGATATTTGAGCGAACATGAACATGGAAGAATATATTAGAAGCGAAAATAGAAACGGAGGAGGGGGAGTATTATCAGTGGGGTGGGTGATTTTGAGTCACAGGATGCGCTATTTGAGTGAGCGAAGTGAACGAAAATCAGCGTTCATTGGCCAGTGTGCGCAAAAAATTTAAGAAATTTAATTCGGTCGAACACGCAAGAAGGTACCATACCTACCCAGAAGTGTACAGAAAGCCGGTTGTGACTCGGTAGTCGCTACAGATGGTTGTTTTAGTTTCCTTTCAGTGAGCTAGTCTAAAACATAAAGCCAAACTATACGTTAAATAGGCAAAGTAAGTTTTTTTTCTAAGTCCCGGAGAGATCATAAAATTACAAATAGGACCCCTGGGGCCATCTAGTGGCGAGCTGTAGAACTAGTAGTTCTTTTCCTAGCACGCTTGTGTCCAGCTGTCGCAAACTCGTAATCCTAGTGCACTCTAATAATGGGACACCGAACCACTGATTCAATAGTAAAAATATCCAGACTGATAGCTGCTTGCCACATCGTCTTTATTTGTTCGGCATTATAATCATCTGTTGTAGTCGTAGAGCCTAGACTATTAAAGTAAAACCAGCTGGCTAACATAAAACCCTATTACGAATCAGGTTACCTTCCGTTCGAGGTTTCGCAAACATTTTTCTTGTTTCTTCGTCGTGAACGTGGCGGCACTTCGTCATCGGAGATTTTGACGTAGGTGAAGAGGAGAGAGGGGATGGGGGTTGGGGGTTGGGGCTAAGGGGCGTAAACGAATTGGACGGATGCGTAAGACCGCGGACCACGTCGACGACATGTCTCGCGCTCCGAACCGTAAACGGAAGAAAGACACCCGTCGAAGAAAATAAGAAAGGAAAAAAACGAGAGAAAAAAGCCACTGACGATGAAATTCATTTCCTATCGTGTACCAACGAATACATGAGTTTAATATTTTGAAAAACAACTTAAAAGAAGAGAATGGAATAAAAACGAAAAAAAAAATAAACAAAAAAAGAGGAGATTCGAACGGAACAAAAACACAATCAAATATCGCGGGTTCGAGTCTGTCGTTTTCATTTCCAGGATTCAACCCTAGATGAGCCTTCCGTCCCCTTCCGTGTTTTTAAAAAACCGTAGGACATATATCATGGAGATGATTTGGGGTGGGAAGGGGAGAGGACATGGTGGTTGGGGGAGGGGGGGGGGAGTATAGAAGGGCTTTGGCGTGCGAAAGTGAACCCTTACGTACTTCTTTGATTTATAGTGTGGATGAGACAAATTGTTCTTAACTTACATATATACTAGTGAACACTAAGTACACCCAAAAATACGATTTTATTAATTTTCAGCCCTTCCAAACATGTGGTCCTTGTCACAGCCATAACGGACAATAAAACACTACTATTCACATTAAAATACGCTACTTGCACCATTTCAGATTATTTGTGCTAGGATTATTAATTTTCAAAGGGTGAGAAAGGGCCTAAGCCAACAAAGGGCCTAAACCAGAGTTGTAATTTTTTTCCCTGGAGGGCCAAATTTCACCCCCCCCCCCTCCAAACTTTCAATAGAGGAGAGACACATGCTGCAGAGAAAGGAAGGTGGCAAAATCAAACTGGCTTGTATTTTTTGTCTTGGTCAAGATTATTACGATGTTGCATTGGGCTTGCGGTTCGTATATTTGCTTGGGAAAAAAATAAAAGTCGTAAAAAATATTTTTGGTTGGCGTACTGCCGTAATCATGGGTGCGAATTTCAGTGGTGTGTCAGCGTGCCTTGAGGTCCCGTTGTTAGGTTACACTACCTCATACCTGGTGTCTCTGAAGTTCATCATGTATGCGGTAAGCATGTGACCAACTCTAGCAATAAAAAGAGCCATGGACTATTTCCTGGTACCACAATGGTAACCAACCTTGTCTAGAAATCTCTCATTTAATTCCCCCTTAATGGGGTAGTATTAAGTCTTATATATCTCAATGGCGACGAGAATGACGCTCTTTAAAAGACCATCACTACGTTTACACGACCACTTCGAAGTGCTTCAGAGGGATGCCCATCCCGTCCGAGGGTCTTGTTAACAACCGTTCGTGGCGCTTTCTCCATCTGGCGCTACAGAAAACGAAGCGCTTTACAGACCTGGATCGAACAACTGAAGCGCATCGTCTTTATTCATGTAAACACTCGCAGTCGCATTGAGACGTTGGAAACCGGCTGGTAAAGATGGCGGACCCAGTTACCGCGGCCACGTATTTTGTATTGGTGCAACTCGATTTTTAGGTGGATAAACTGAAAATAAGCGTACATGACTAGAACGACCACTAAGTCTTGCATACGTTTAGTTATTTGGGTTTAAGCTGACCTAGGTTACTACACGCAGGGGCTAGAACAGCGTGGGAATTACTCACTACTCGCCAAAGGGAGGGCCAGAAGGGTTTTCTGAGCGCAGTGGCATGAATCGCCTTCCTTGGCATACTGGCCCTATTCGCAGTCTTTCGTCTTGTAAACAGGTGCCATTTTTTATGTGCATTTTAAAGCGCATCGTTCAAATGCGGTTTCTTGTGGCCATGTAAACGTAGTGTATAGTGTATGTAATTTTAAGTTTAATCTTAAAAAGCTATAGGCATTTATAAGCAAGTGTGCTTACCTGGATTTTTTGGGGGGAAGGATATATCTGGAGATGATCGACTGTCTTTAGAAGCAACTAAATTGACAACAGCTTCCTACTTTCCACAACATATCACCACAAAACCTGTCTGAGTCGAGGAAACTCTTCACTACCCAATAGTTTGTGTTTCCACATTCATTAACGCAAAAGGTACTCTGCTTAGGAGTAGCCAAATTTTGGGCACCCTGACCATGGCTCACTGCTTATTTTGATTTACAGAAGCAGCGGCGTGATGATAGTTTGCAGTACCGTAGCTGAGAATTCTGGGGCCCCCAGCGAGAAAAAATCAGCGTGCCCTGTTATTGCGGGGTGAATTCAGAAATTTACGGTGCGATATCGGTACCGCATATTTGTTGTAGGCTACATTACTACCATTTTTCATGAATTATACAATGAAAATTTAAACATTTTTGCCTATGGTATTTCAATTTTAGTTTTATTTCCTTGGGAGAGGGTGCAATTATTTTCTTTTCTTTTATTCTTCGTGTTGCTAGTTATGGTTCGTAGGAACTAAGGACACGAATTGTTTTTTTGTTTTTTTGTTTTTTTTAGTTTTGCTGGTCAGCTCATCATGACATAACGCTGCGATGACTCGTTAGAGAAACCATCTGGCGCTGCAGTCAGCTTGGTTTGCCGGCATAATGAAAGAGAGTCAACCGCTTCGGTCCTTACAGCACTCTGCTTTTTGGCAGAAAAAGAGCCTAATTCTATGAAAAAGAGCTATTTTGGAGTTTTTTCCCTTGCAGCAAACCAAGCAAACGCGCCTGAGTGATTAAGTTAAACTTCTGTTGATTTGATCAGAACGACATTTAATATGCAAATTTCTTAAATCAACAAACGAGGTCACGTGATTGAATTGGGGAAATTCACGAGGGGCGAAGACTCAATTTACGTAATTTTACAAATTTGCATGCCCAATTTTTTTTTAATGGAGTAAAGCACTCTTCGAGCCAATACGAATTCTTTCGGCATTTTAATTTAATTCGTTCGGCTTTTTTTTTGTAAGGGTAAGAGAAATAAAATTATATCGTAAACAAAAATTTAAAACTACTTAAATGGTTTTTTTTTTTTTTACAAATTAAAGTTTTTAAAACAATTAAATAATAAACTGCAGTCAATAAATAACAGAATTTCTATGATAAACATTAAAAAAAATATTACGGTAAGAAATCGCAATTTCTTAAAACGACAATAAAAACTCACCATACATTATTTGTAATGTAAGACGTGTACCAAAAAGAAAAAAACGTTTCCCGAAGACTTAAAACGATTTTTACGTGTTAATCGGTTTAACTGAAGAAGGAGCTACTGAAAAGATATCTGCTAGTCTGTCGTTGTTTATTTACCATAACTTTCGGCAATAATACATAAACAATTAAACTAATTATAAATTACAACAACGGTAGAGAACAATTTACAATAATTATTTTAAATATTGCTACAATACTGGCGTAATTCTTGCTATTTCCAAAATTTACATTTTTTCGCACAAAGATCAGCCCCTAGCGGTGATCAGACAACGGTCGAAAACATAGCATCTTGCAGAGGTAATTCAAAATTCAACATGGCGTCCATGGGGTTATCGAATCGGAAACAAACCATCAAACGCTGGCATTCAGAAATCAGTACGCCACTTTTTTTACTGCTGTAGGAATTATTTTGTATCATAAATCGACGCCATAAGGCACGTGCATTACCATTCGTGCCGCAAGCCACGAGGAGATGATCTCCGTGAGCTGCATTGCCATGGTTACTAGGAACAGACAACCACGAAAGCCACACGCTCCGTTAAAGGCAAGAAGCAAACAGCGAATTTAGTAGGGCTATCAACCAAGTAAAAGCCAGCGAGCGAGAAAAAAATTTCTGTTGTGAGTCGTAGCGTAAAAGTAGCTGAAGGGCGTATTTACGCAATGCCTCGCGTTTGCATTCTCGCAGCTCATCTGCAATTCCAACATGGCGGCGGTTTTAGTTCTGCCAGCTCGTAACGAAAACAGTCAACATCTGAGTTCAGAAGCGACTGTGAAACTCGTTTCTTCAGAACGAATTCCTTATCTTATTGTCACGGATTATAAGACTGCAAGCATTTACTCAAACTACGTCGGATTTAGCTAATCCAGGGGGCGTTGTTACCATGGCAACGACACATTTGCTATCGCGATTAAATTATAGCTGCAAAGGCGAGTAGCAGCGTAAACAATCTCTTACGGCGCATTTATGCAGCAAGTCATTCTCGTTTTCCGAATGCTATTTGCTAGTCGACCGTTATTTGTTTATGATTAGTTTCCCGTTGCTACTAAATCAATGCGGTAATAGATAACAAATTGTATGTATTATAAATAATAACACGGATTAGGAACAAAGTGCTACAGTAATTTTAAACATAGCTGCAAGAGTGTTGTCGTTTCACGCTATTTCCAAAATTTGCTATTCTCCCTCAAAGTACAGCTTCTAGTAATGATCAAACGTCGGTAGAATAAATAGCTACTCGCAGCAAGGATGCTTCCATATATATTTCATATGGTTTGGCAATATGCGCTGTTTGCAATGCTATTGCCGGGGGCTCCGCCAGTTCCGCTCACACGATGGCACCAGCAGCAAGTTAAAGTTAGCGGCGGCGCCGAATTAGTATTGCGGTGATAAGGGAAAGGCTGCGCCGATTTCTTGTTTCGTGCTAGGATTCAAAACGTTTGTCAACAGAACAAATTTCTTTGAAGAAAATTCGCGCAACAGTATAGGCTTACCGTCTGGATACGAGAAATCTCACGAAATGATCGGAAGTTGACAAAAAAGACGTTGATTTGGAACCTCACTTTGCACCGGATAGTTATATATGTATGTCCACAAACTAGCGGTAGCATTGGAATGCATGCACGCATCTGACAAACACTGTCAATGTATTAACTACGTTTTTTGTTAATCCTAGATTTACACCCGCTTCAGGCGGACACGTGTCAATTTAACTGTGACCAGTTTTCGCCTCGCCATGATTTGATTGTCGAAAGTAATAGAACTGCCGAAATCACGAGACGGCAACTGTCGATTTAACAGTTGGCGTAGTCCAACAGTTTTTCGTGTGAATTACGTGGTTAATTTTAGACACGTGGGGCTAAACGAGTCTTATTTTTGTTTTATTTATACTAATTAAAAAAATTAAACGTGATTAATTCAATATTTCACGATTATTTTGTTTGCTTGGGTTTTGGGCAGCTGAATATGGACGGCTTGCCTGCGTTACTTGTTGTTGCCTAGCAACCAGTAGGGGAGAATGCGAATGACGCGTTGCGTTGTTTTCAAACCTTGTTTTCAAATCGTTTTTAAAAATACTTCGACTGGAGTAAACATTTTCTCACTTCACTATGTTATGAGAGGAACCATAAATTATCTTTCTTCATTGTTAAAATTATTTTATTTGATTTACGTAGCCATAACAACGTCTCGAAACAAGACCGTATCACATCATGGCCATTGAATTCAATGCTAATGCACCGACGAGCTCGACCGATCGTGTTCGCAGCGCCACTCGCGACTGGAACTGTCCCTGCCCCAAGCTCTTATCATAGCACTGCCTAACCATATGAAATATATATGGAAGTATCCTTGCTCGCAACGAGAATTCAAAATCCAACATGGCGTCCATTTCGTGGCTATCGAATCGAAGACAAACCATCGAATGCCGGCATACAAAAAACAGTCCGTCGTCTTGTACTGCAGTAAAAATTGTTTTCTTGTTGTCATGAATCGACGTTCAAATGTTGCAAGCGTCGTACACCGTGTCACGAGGCACGAGGAGAAGATTTGCGTCTGCGTTGTTGTCATGGTTACTACGTATAGACAACCGAAAGCCGCATACTCCGGTAAAGGCGAGAGAAGCAGCCATCAGATTTTAGTATTGATCAAGTAAAACCTAGTGAGCGAGAAAACTGTCGTTGCGTAAACGCGCCCACAAAGTACCACGCGCAACGTGTGTTTGTGTGAGGGACGGGACCTCAAACAAGTGAGCATCAGCAGCCGCGTGGTCAGCGTCGTAACCACCAAACCAAAAGGACGCCGGTTCGATTCCCGCTACCGTCCAATGCAAACACGGGACTTTCACGAGAGTAACTGGGCTGAGAAGCGGCCTTACATCTTTCAGGGGAGTTCGTATGCTCGAACATCACCTCACATCACTATTAGTTCAAACATTTGTTGGTGCATTCCGTCACTTCCTGCACGAGTTAAGGACTTGCTCTACGTTAGGTACCGTACAACAGACCGCAATGATTCGAACACTGGGCCAGGGTAGATAGTACGTAAGGCAGCTTATCAAAAAACGTGACGTAAAATGCGACCTGCTTTTATCATTGGCACCAGAGGGCGAAATGTGTCAGTCTCTCCAAGACAGCACAGCATCGCGCCGAGAAATAAGCCCATCAGAGAAGGCAAAAATGGCGGAATCGATGGTGTCGTTCAGCCATGATAACACCGGCAATACCTTCGTACATTGACGAAGAACCCGTGCGTGGGCAGTATTTGAAGTTGAAGAACTTATTCTGTGTTCGATTCTAACCGTTTTCAAGTTCTTACAAGACTATTCACACCACGGATGGAGATTTAACCCGACTGGTCAGCTTCTCGTTTTACAAAACCACGCGTTAAGCCCTAACCAGACTGGCTGCTTGCGGCTGCACGCCGACGTACTATGGTGTAAAAAAGACTTCAATATTCGTCCTTAACGCAACACCACCCACACGATTGCTGCAATGTTGACCTTGTAGGCACGTAGTTACGCATAGCTTCGCACGAAATTCTCTTCTGTCTGGAAAGGCCTTTAGGGCACGTTTACGCAACCACTCGCTTTTGCATTCTCGCAGCTAAAAGCTAGATATCACCTCAAATTCCAACATGGCGGCGGTTTTATGTCTGCCGCCTCGCAACGAAAACAGCAAATAACGTGAGTTGAGAAGCGTTTGGGAAGATTGTTTCGTCACGAGGAATTCTTTATATTATTGGCACGGATTATAAGACTGCAAGTATTTACTCAAACGATGTCGGATTTTGCTAATCCATTTAGCGTTGTTACCATGGCAATGTCACCTTTGCCATCGCGACTGAGTTCTAGCTGCAAGAATGCAAAGGCGAGTTGCTGCGTAAACGCGCCCTTATACTTAGCTCAACTCGTGTAGCAGCAACTCGTCTAAAAACTGAATGGTGGATTAAAGAAAAGAAAACTTGATCAGCCTGTTCTGAGCTACCTTATAATCAATTTAACCTTCTAATCTGTCCTACCATTTTTTTAAGGGATGAGTTAGGTTTTCTAATCGTGACCTTTTAGATTTAGTGACGCTAACTAGTTAGTACCAGTTTCCGTGGCGACCAGGGCAGAAGAATATATAGGTATAGTGCCACTGTCTCTCCGACAGCGGTAAACATTTGGACGAAACTATAGTACCTGCTTTCAGCGATTTGCCGCCAGAGGGTGCTGTCGTCAAGTAACAGGAATCGCAAAGCATCGTGGGAATCAAAACTATTTAGCGTCACTAAAACAAATGGATCACGACAAGAACATAAAATTATTCGCTTAAAATATATCATAATTCAGATTAGAACGTTAAAAATAATTTTAAGAAAGATCAAAACTGGCTGAACAAATTTAAAGTGTAAATCCAACATTCGATTTTAAAACGGGTTGTCGTTACGAGTGGAGCTAAGTAAAACGCATGGTTTTGTGCTGCCAGAACGTCCGAGAAGCGTGCTCATCGGCCGTTCGGGCTTAAGCGTCTTTCGTGGTTTACGTTTATTGTAACGAACTATATATACAATTTGAATCGAACATAGAATAAGTTCTTTAACTTCAGATATTGCCCACGCGCGAGTATTTCGTCAATTTCCGCAGGTATTGCCGCTATTACCATGGTTTCCATGGCAACGATGCCACCATTTTTCAAATTTCAAGTTTCGCCACCTAACGAGAACCAGACAAGTGCTGCCTTCTGGTGCCGTTGTTGAAAAAAGGTATTATTTTTTAACACGTTTTCAAAAAAGCGTCACTACCTACTAATCTACCCTGATGCCGACCCTCAGAAACAACCTTGGGTAGTGCCATTCGGCTCATTGACGACAGCACCCTCTTCGGTAATCACCAAAAGTATAAAGCAGCGTCAGGTGACGTCATTTTGGCCACGAGATACCATTTGTAGGGCATACCTAAAAAGTGCACTAGATTAAAATGTAAGGGTAAACGACAATTCTAGTCAAGACAGCGCTTTGAGAGCGGATTGCTTAGGCTTAAAGAAACGTTGTTTTCTCCAACAACAAAAATCACGCGTTATAGGCTTAAGAATTCCAGTCTAATAGCATTGGCTTCAGTAAGACGACCTTCTTTTCTTCCTCCAGTGCTCCTTGCAGCTAACCCAGTTACTGGCTCCACCATAGAGTTATACACAATAATACTACGTTGTGTCACTGCCCTATAGTTACTAGTTCAGGGCTCTACTACAATTTCCTGGTCGGATCTTACGTTACTGGGTGAGACAAAATGGCCACCAAACGCGCCGATGATGCGATCGATTTGTCTTGTTGCCGCTTTCTGTCAACCGAGGCGACACCTTCGGTACGAAAAAAAGCTGCCACTCTTCCGTGTAACACTTTCTGGATAAACGAACATGCTGCTGAAGAGCTATGTGCAGACGACCAATTTAATACCTCTGCGGCAAAAATACGGAAATTTAGTTATTTGTATACGTGTAAGCCATTTTCCGGGTGATAACCGGGATTAAGTTAGTGAATTACTAAGCTTTTTGTCAGTTGCCGCTTTTTTGCAGTAGATGGCGGGACTCGCCGTACGAAAATTCACCGACGCAATTTGCTTGGCCAAGTCTCGAACAGATGTCGAAGAAATGAAACGGGCGACTTGTGGCGGTCATTTTGTCTACTACTCCCTAATATTGTTGTAGGTCAGGCCGGACAGTTTACTGGCCATGACTAGTTTCACCCACCCTATAATTTAATTTTAGTAGACCTAAACGTAATTTTTACGCCAGTCATATTCACGAAGTTAAATGTGAAGCTCCGAATCCTGACGAGAAGCGGCTTCGTGTTTCTGTAAAAGTCAGCAGATTCATGAAGATGACGTCATTGTCCTAATATGGGCATAAATAGAATGAACGGAAACGGCTTCCTCTAGGTGAGATAGACTGTGTAGATCTGTGGTCTGTGTAACCTCTGATTTACACAATAATTGCTGGCAGAAAGCTGTGGTCATTTCTGTCAAAGTCGAACATGGTGTTCATTTTGCGGAAAGAAAATAACAATTCTCATAATTATTTTAGTCCTATAACAATTTCCCTAGATTACATTTTCCTTTTTCTTTTTCCGGACTACCTTTTTCCATGTTTACGTTTTTCACGTTTTATACTCTTACTGTTCTTAGGCCATTTCGATAATGGTTTGGTTTTTATGTTTGTGAACTTTCTAAATTAGCTCCGGAGCGAAACGTTACTAAGCCAACTTAAAAGTTTTGAAAATAATTAACTGCAATTGATTGTTTACTCAAGTGCCACTCCAGTAAATTTAGGTAAAAATGCCAAATGTTAAAGCTATTAAGACGTCCATGTCTTTTCCTTCTGCCTAGCGCTTTCCCTAATTGACAAGGCATCGTCAGTCAGGGCATCGTTAGTCCTTAAAACGTCGTTCACCCATCAGTCAACATTCCAAACAAACGAACATTAAATGGAAATTCTAGGATCATCGCAAAGGGAATTATACTACAAAAGCATTTGCCCAGATTAATCAAGAATTCGAAAGTTAAACTTTCAAATGCGAAGATATCGAGTGATCAATTAATATCAATTAGCTCTCACCAACAAAGATCTCTAGGCAGACTGTTTCACCCCTGTTTGGGCTCGTCAGCAGAAAATACTTTGTGGATAAGATCTACGTTACGCTTGCTAGGGCAAACGACAACAGCGAAACGAACACGGTTTCAGCAACCTAAAACCTTGGGGCTGCAGTCTAGTGAACGGTAGACACCCGGGCCTAGGCCTATTTCTCTAGTTCTAACCCTAGTTCTAACCAGTTTACACTGATGTAAATTTACAGAAAATGTAGGCCTAGCTGGCGAATATGCTCAGTAGAATATAAATTCGTAGATTTCTTAATGGCTGTAATCAGGGACTGGCTGAGTTTAGGGAGGGGATTGAGGTAAAATGGAGCATCGACATGTAAGCCATTAGCACCAACCTCAGTCACAGTGCAGTGGCCGCGGGTTGCCACTGCACCCTACATAACAAAGATGTGAAACAAATCCCAAACTAGCTCTTATCGTCTCTGCACCTCCTCCAAAAAATAAAAAAATAACCCGGGACAGACAGATTCATTGCCCAGTTGAAGCGGAAAGTGCAAACGGTGACGAACACCATCAAGATGATGATAGTCAACAAGCACATGATAGACAAACGTGGCCGGTTACAATAATGACGTACAGGAGGAAATCCCCCCCCCCCCCCCACCTCAAAAAGGAAAAAAAAGGAAACAGTGTGTTAGTTTGGTTTGACCAATTCATAAATGGGCCAACACCACCTCTTCTCGGTGAATGCGGTGACAAGCTGAGTGGCAAACTTGGACAGTATTTTTAATAGCCCGCAACTTTTTGCCGTCTAGTTCGTCCCACAAGGCTTGCCAAGCAGCATGTAACCTCGAACGAGGAGTTGGAAAGGCTTCCGAGGGAACAAGGCTGAGATCCATTTCGAGAGGACCAGAAAGAGCCCCTTTGACAGCTGCAGCAGTGTGTTCGTTCCCAATTATCGCAACATGGCCTGGGATCCAGCAGTTTAAATTCTCTGTGTCAAGGGGTTCAAAGGGTTGTTACTATGCCAAGGACTCCATGGCACTCATGCACTCACTGAAGATGATAAAATACGTGCTGTGAAGGTCGAGAATCCATTCAACAGCAAGACCAAGTGCCAAAAGCTCTGCCGAAAACACAGAATAGCTTGATGGAAGGTGTTGGGAAACTGTCACCCCCTCATAAACACAAGCACATGCCACGCTAACTTCTGACTTCGACCCATTGGTGAATAGCCACCGATATTCGCGTACTGATCACAAAGTTGCCAGAACTCCTGCAAGTACCTTGCGGTGCAGCGTAACTTTTTGGCAGACCGTGAAAATGCCCTTGGGAAACGCCAAAGGCCCACTGTCAGGGCACCAAACTTCAACATGGGGCATTTGAAAGACTATCTCCCGATAGCACTTGCTGGAGCCACCACAGAAATCACTTTACTCACTCCACGTCTGCCAACCTGCAAGTCTCATCCAAAAACCATGGGCCAAGCAGGCCTGGATTGCTCAGCACCAGCCGTTCACTAAAATGCAAGCTGTTGCCGGTGAATTGCCAAAGGAGGCTCTTAGGCTTCAGCATAGAGGCTGGCCACTGGAGATGTCCGAAACGCCCCAGTCACCAAATGCAGGCTACTGTTGTGCACTACCAGGCTACCAGGCAATGCTTGCTACCGTGGTGCAGGCTACCGTGGTCCAATATCTGAAGGGTCAAGTCATCAGCTGAAAAATAAGCAACGCAAGCATAATCAAGCTTCCTACGAGCTAGGACTCGGTGAGCGTAGCATGTCAACCTACAACCTAAAACCGAACACCAGACCCAGGAAACGTGCCTGTGAGAACTTAGAAATCTGCGGCTGCCCCAAGTTCAGGCAAGGATTTGGGTGCAGTGTTCGTTGACAGCAAAGGGGAACACACACTGTTTTCTTCGGAGAAAAACGGAAACCGTTGCTGCCTACCCGGCTCTGAACTTTGTTGATTGTCAGTTCCAGCTGCCGCTCGCAGTCATCAACAAATCATGACAGGGCAACAGTAGCTTGCTGGGTACTTGAGTTGACCTTAATGGCAAACAAAAGATGACAGTAAGCACACATTTCTCCAAAACACACGGGTAGAAGAGAATTGTCCCGACACGAAAACGAAATGAACGGCCCGAGAGGAAAGCCGTGGAATCCGCCCCCTCAAGCCATACTTTTAGAGGTTATGGAGAATCAGAAGCCAGGTCGTGTCATAAACCATCTCCAAGTCAAAGAAGACTAGAACAAGATGTTGATAAGTTTAGGCTAATTTGAACTGGGAAAATTGCATTTTTTAGCTCACCGGGGATTAAATTACTGGTTTCAGAACATTACCCCCCAGAGAACACTTAGAGTTCCCAAGTCAGACTGTCTCGTATTTATTCCGTGCAGTAGCGAAAAACTGCTCTACGTACTTTACCTAGAAGCCTTCCCAGGTGCCCAACGACTGCTTAGTAAATATTTGCTAATGCTAAATACGAAATAAATTCATAAATCGTATTTATACCTGAATACATTAACACGAACATTAATACATGTGTAACCCAGGGATTCTGTCCAAAAAAAAATTATGTTTTGTTTTTAGGGTAATGATAAGCCAACTTTTCTGCAGTGTTAAGATTTGACGTAAAAACAAAAAGTTGACATTTCTTAAGCCCCCCCCCCTCCAAGTTTACTATATTATGTTAAGACTATACTGGATGGAGGCACGGTAATGTTGAGTCATCCAGTAGCCTGGTTGCCTGAAGAAGCTAATCTTGTTGATGACTGGAAAGGGGAACTTGGAAAAGTCCCTGCTACTCTGTACTGGGAAGGCAGCGTTGAGAGACTGTCGAGATCCTTCAGCAGCTATGGAATGTATTCTGGCCTTTTATAGACATTATCTCGGCGCCCTGCAATGATTGGTGGTTTCCTGGATCGAATCCGCGGCAATCCCTTTGTCAAATGGCAGTTTTTTCTCCTTCAAACACCGTAAATAAATAAATAAAACGTATTTATGTCTGAATACTTTAGCACGAACATTGATGTATGTGTAACTCAGGGGGCCTGCCCCCCAAAAAAATATGTTTTGTTTTTAGGGGAATGATAAGGATATCGAAACACAACTTTTCTGCAGTGTTAAGATTTGAAATAAAAACAAAAAGTTGACTTTTCTTAAGCCCACTCAAGTGACCGTCCCTCTTTAATATCCATTCTACACTTCTTTGTTCCATTCTACACATACGTAATCGCTCTACACCGTGTAGTAATCCCCTGCAGCAGTAAATCTCACTTCTTGTCTCTAAGAAACTGCCACCCCTTCGGAAGGGCGTGAAAAATCGAAATTTTAATGCATGTGCGCCAGCAGTTTGCACAGTAGTGGAAGGGGGCGTAGTTATAGCCGGGGAAATTTATAGGCCTTTGTGTCCCCCCCCTCTCCCTCCCCGAACTTCACCCAACTTCTATGATCTCCCTTTCATACATATCACTTTGTTCGTTGCTGTTAAGCCTTTCAATGACGAGTTAAGACCATGTAGATGAGAGCAATAGTCGTTAGGTACACAGCGCCGCCGTTGTCGCGGCGATCATAAAGTGACGGTTGTTTTGTGTACTAATGACGAACCGATTCGTGCGCGATTACTTTTTGTTTGTACAGAACGGGGAAGAGTCGATTTCTGTTGAAAAGCGAAGGGGAGCAGGGTAGGTAGAAGTGGATATAAACTCGCATTTTAAAATGCTGGATTGGTAAAACGTTGACTTATAATTTACGAACTCCAAGTGTACAAAACGAGAGTTCCATAAGGAATAGAGTTATTGTCATACGTAATATCCCAAGAGCTAAGAAAATTACCGATAATTTTTGTTTCAACCCGAGTATTTTGCCCCTATAAACTCACGCGTGCTATTTGGGCAGACATTAATTTCACGAGGGCTAAAACACTAGTGTTGAAAAAAATTTTGATAATTTCCAATAGCACGCAGGGTATTTAGTTAGAGAATTTCTCGTCACTTTTAAATTATTCAGCCCTCTGTTACGTATGCAGAATTTAAAAAAATGACGAAAGTCGCAGCTGTCCTACAAATGTTGGCGCGCTGATTTGCACCACGGCCGCTGAGAAGAAAATTGATACTCGCCGCCGCTGAAGAATGTCTCATTGGCGCACACCTCCAGACAATTTTTCATTAAACAATTCCGTAATGATAAATTAATTAATGAAGTTCACATTTTGGCTTTTAATAAAATTGCAAGCGTAAGTAAAAAAAAAAAAAAATCAACTACATACTACAGTGGAACGTAATAAATTACAAAACAATAAATTGCTCCGAATTTGTTGCTATAAAGGTTACGTTAGGCCTAACGATGCAGCTGTAAAGGGTCAGTGTACTACTGTCATGTCGGGGCGACGTTAAAGGTGCATATTCACCGAACAGACTGAATGACAGGCTGCGCCGTCTACCATTATTTATTTATTTTTACGTAGCACTTGATTTCAACGAGCGACGGTATGTGCAAATAAATTTCTTTTTACACAACAAACTAGCCAAGTGTATCCTTAATTATTGCGTGTAACGTTGGTGCATCCACGTGAAATAGGGAGGAAGCGGTCAAGCGTAACGATACCACTGTCACTAGATGGCGCCCACCTAGCGGTTCAAAATCTGTGTTTCAAAACGGTCGTTCTTTCTTCATTAAAAAATAAATAAAAAGCACCCGTTGTTACGTCAGGCTTAACTTTACCGCTTGCTTCCTGGTGCACGTGGGCGCACCAACTTTATACTCAATAATTAAGAAAGCACGTGGCTTGTTTGTTTCATAAAAATAAATGTATTTGTGTGTTCCACCGCTTGTTGAAAGTAAGGTCTACATAGAAGAGATAGCGGTAAATGGCTACAGATGGTGCTGTCATTTGGTGGCAATCCCCTTTAAGGTTCCCAAAATTGATCAAGTCGGCACTGTCAACCGTCAAATGCAGACGCAGAATTTAAAACTAGTTCAATAATCCTAGTTTATATCGAAAATTTGTATACACTATTGGTGAAATTGATTAAAGAGACATTGGTCTTACCGTCCAGATCGGGATCGTTTTGAGTCATGCGAAAATCAACTTTATTTGCTTACCTGGAAAAAGAAAGGAAAAAAAAAAAGGTTGTTAATTCACTTGATGCAACAACTTAAAAGAAAATAAGCATTAGGTAATAATAATAAACAAGTAAACAGAAAAGTTAACTGCAAAAAATTAAGCTGTATAGTGTCCGCGGCCTATCTTGAGTTCGCCCCAGAACGAATACAGATAATCGATTGTATGTTTTCGATAGCAGAGCACCTTGTTGATATCCTAGATGGTTACAAAAACAATGGCGGCCTTCGATTAAAGCCGCTCCCTCCAGGAAGATGTAGCCGCTCATAAAATACCTGCAAGACTCAAGATACGCTGCGCCGACAATAGTCTTGAGTGGTAAAAGAAAATATACTACAGGGACACGAATTCAGGTCTCATTAAGTTCATAATCGGCATTTTGGCTGCCGAACTACCAGAAAAACCTGATCCCTGCTTCTCTCAAGTGTATATTACGAAATGATTACGTGATTGTGACGTAATCTCAGGTCAGCAAAATGATTGGGTAAAGCAGACTCAACAATATGTTCCAAAATCACCAAGCTGATTCAGCAAAACGAGAATGGTGTGCAGACAGTTTGGCTCCACACTAGCTAACACACGGAAAAGCGGAAGTGACGTCACTAAAGAGCTGAAGTGACGTCACGCCTCGATGCAATTGAGGGATTCGTACGATTTTGTGGGACACATCAGCCATGTAGATGCTGCGACATTATATAGTACATAAAGACAGAAAGGCTCAACAAGCGTTAAATAATATACAGATGCAACCCTATTTACGGTGCTTTTTGGACTTATATGTCACACTGCCTGAGCGTGGAATCGTATAGGCCGTGTCAGTATGGCTCAGCAGTAGGACCTCGGTCTTTGGTTTCAAAGGTTGTGGGTTCGATTCCCCACTCAGGCATTCTGACATATAAGTCCAAAAGGCAACGTAAATAGGTTTGTATCTGTATTTGTTTAATGTAGTAAATATTTACAAGTGGAAGTAGTCGTCGGATTCTGTCTCTCTATTGGACGTTCAGAACGATATGTTGAGTTTGCTGTCTCTTGGAGGTACCAATCTGTCTGCAACAGTTTCCAATTATGGAGGATTAAAGTGGCGGTTACGGACCGCATTGCTCCTCCCAGTTTCGCTACATAATTTATCACAGTTGGCTTTGTATGCATACATTATTATTTTCTCTGTACTTGGGTGTTATGACATTGGTCATGTGACAGTTATGCGACCAATTATTAGCTTGGGATGACGGAATCTAGTACTAGTTGCAACATAGTTGTGATTCGGATTTCGTTGGTCATCATCTCAATGAATACAAGTTCAGTATAAAGGCTCATCGAATTAAAGCTTGTTTTTCTTTGTGTGTGTGTGTGTGTGTTTTTCCTTGTACCATTTTAGTGTAAGACTTTTTTCAACTTAAAGCGACATACGTTATTCCTTTTCAAGACCTCGCATTCGTTAAATAAATAAATACAGATGCAAACCTATTTACGTTGCTTTTTGGACTTATGTGTCAGACTGCCTGAGCGGAGAATCGAACCTTTGAAACTAAAGACCGAGGTCCTACCGCTGAGCCATACTGAGGTGTCGGCCGTGTCATCATGGCTCAGCGGTAGGACTTCGGCCTTTGGTTTCAAAGGTCGTGGGTTCGATTCCCCGCTCAGGCAGTCTGACATATAAGTCCAAAAGGCAACGTAAATAGGTTTGCATCCGTATTTATATAACTCTTGTAGAGCCTCTGGCTTTCCGTCTTTAACCTCGCATTCGTGTTAGGATGCGAAAATAGTCCGTATCCTGCCCGTAGGAATAGGCTGACGTAACTGCCACTTTTATAGCATCAAGCTGGATCGCGGAAACCAGTCCGTGATGTACGATTTCGCATTACGTCATCAGTACAGTCAGCTTGCGGTCGACGGCCATGTCGGCAGGCAGTCACGTGACCCGAAACTCTTACACCGGTTTCACACGCAATAAATAAGGAGAGTCGTGCAGCACCGAACCGTGTAATACGAGTTCACACGTTATAAACAAAGCGTGCCAATACGGTGCGGTACAACATCGCACGCTTTGTTTGTCACGTGAGAAATCCAGCAAGTGTAAAGCCGCGCCACGAACGAACTTCTGGCTCCTAAAACGGCAGTGATGATAAATCTGGGATGGAGTGGGGTGGGGGATGATGAGGAAGGAAGAATGTTCAAAAAAAGTGCTGAGTTCAGGGATGCCACCGGAGGTCGTTAGTTTTTCACATTTTTTCACTTGACGCGTTTGGATTTTTTTTCACATTTTTTCGCACGCAAATTTTAGACATTTTCATGTTTTTACACATCATTTTTTTACACATGTTTTTGAATAAGTCCATTTTCAAAGCACGAAAATGCATTCAGAGGTGCGAAAGTTCGGGAGCGTGGGTACGTTGCATTTTGGGTATCGCCTCGAAAAAATAAACATCGACATTCCCACAATGCACGTCACGCTGCCATCTACCGACAAACCAAACAATCCGACTCACTGGCAAACGCAGGTAAATGAACTCCTCAAACCGAATTTTATCTAAACTCTTCCGGAGAGGAGCTAAATTTATTCATCGTTTGTTGCACGATGCAATTTTATTTGATCAAAAAAATACAAAATCTCACCCTTTTTCGCCAATTTGTTCAATTTTTCATATTTTTTCCCCACTGTTTATTGGCGGCTCGAATTTTCACTCGGTGGCATCCCTGAGAGTTAATTGCAGTATTAATTGCAGAGTTAACGGTGGGGATATCCAGTTGAGGGTTAGCGTTAACCTTTTGGTTAAATTCGGTAATAAGGAAAAATGGTGATATCCATCAGGAAATAAATTGAGGGCTAAGCAATATTTAGCCTGAAGGTCGAGGACTAACTTAGCAATGAGCAGTTAGCCCCGAGTTGTAAAAAGCGGTGATGTACATCTAGTATTAGCGTTATTCCCGAGTTTTAACAACACATTAACAGGGCTAGTTTAGCCTTAAGGTCGAGATCTAATGGTGGGGATATCCAGTTGAGGGTTAACCGTTAACCTTTTGGCTAAACTCGGTAATAAGGAAAAATGGTGATATCCATCACGAAATAAGTTGAGGGCTAAGCAATATTTAGCCTGAAAGTCGAGGACTAACTTAGCACTGAGCAGTTAGCCCCGAGCTGTAAAAAGCGGTGATATCCATCTAGTATTAGCGTTATTCCCGAGTTTTAACAACACATTAACAGGGCTAATTTAGCCTGAAGGTCGAGGTCTAAAGAGTAAAGAGCTAACAAAACCCTAACTTAGTTCTACATGGATATCACCAACTTTTTTCTCCGGTCCACTAACTCCCAGGTCGAGGGTTAGTTAGATCCAGGGTTAAGCTAGTCCGGCGGGGCTAGTTTAGACCTCAACTGGATATCCCCACTGTAAGAGTGCAGAGTTAATTGTAGTAGCCTACAGGCCAAACATGGCGTTCAGAAGATAGCAAACAAAAAAACATGGCCTGCCACACTCTGATATTTATTAAGTGTGGAATCGAACCGTGAGAAAAACGTGGTCAAGTTCGAAGTTTCGTGGTGTTGGTATACGGTTCTAGCGACAAGCACACTTAGGGGCACAACTTCAACAAACCTACGTCTTACGTAGACGACCTAATTCGCGAAATGTTAACACGTTTCGGAGGAATGCAATATTCCCGTTCAAAAGTTTTTTTAATTTATTTTTTATTTTTTTTTTAAGTTAAAGCAGATAGTTAAACCAAAAAAAAAAAAAAAAAAAAATTCGGATTCCGGTTCAATTATGATTCACATCTGGATAGTGATCCGGTTCAGTTCCGGTTTAAGTTTCGAGAAAATTGAAACTACGGTTCGCGTTCAAATCAGTTTTGAAGTTTAACAAGTTTCATTTGTAATCCCCGATAGACACACATACATTATAATACAAATTTGTTTGGAAAATTTAAACTGTAGGCATTAAATATAACGCTTCAACTATTAACGTACTATATAGAGACAGTAGCACGATAATAGTTACGAATGAAAAGCCGGCAAAGTGCACTTGAATCAACAAACGACGTTTCGAAGAGATGGAGGATCGCATTTTCAAGTGCTTAAAAATCAGCAGTCAAGCTGTCAGTTAATAGATGCTAGACAGGAGGCAACCTAAGTGCAACCTAACATTTAAATTGTCGCGCTACACCAAAATAACAAGTTGCATATACAGTCATAACCACAAAATAAAAACTTAACAATCCTTTTCGAACCACAAAATGAACCGCTATTTCTTTCAGTCCGATTCGTTTGCAGTTCAAGTTGGCGGCAGGATACGGTTTACGATTAGGTTCCGGATTGGGCAGCGTAATGTTTCCAGTTTTTAACGGTTTCGGTTCCAGTTCGGTTCCGATTTAACTCCTTGAACTGTTGTCCATGGTTTAACTTTCGTAACTCCCGGCACAGCCGTTGTATATCTTCACTGGACCTGATCGATGTGATCAATGTCCTTCAGCAGGCACGGCGACCAAACTTGGCCTAACCTATGAAATATAACAATTTTGTTTCCATTGTTCAGTTTTTGCTTTAAATAATATAATTTAGGTAAAAAAATGTCCAAGTTTCAGAATTAAATTAATAATGGAGATAGTATTAATAATGTAGATAGTTAGAAAAGCTTGAAATAATAACAATATTCCTAAAATATTATAGCAAATCATAATTTAATGCACCGTGGTGACGTCACGCTAACACATCCCCGTGCTAAAAGTGGAGTCGTTGTATACGGTTAATATGAAACCCCACGCACATTACCGTGGATTAATTTTGATAACCCACACCTTTTGATAATCTCACACTTTTTCGGGGTCTACACAATCCCTACTCCGCAATACGACATATAAAGACCGATTTTGCAAAACTTCCGTACACAACCCAAATTCAACCAGCACACCCCAATGCAAGCAGCATAAACAGCCATCTTAGCAACCTGTGACATTTTCCGTACTCGCGTACTATGCTAGTACGCGTACCCTATGCGTACCCATGGAGGAATGGCCCTACCCGACAACATTTTGTTCCGACGATATGAAAACTAGGATATTGGCACTGTAAAATACGTCTGAACTACTACTGAAACCCACATCGCGTTTTATACTGTCTAGTCGTATTTAAAATAGTAAAGTAGAACAAATACGGATTTACCTCAAACATGGAATTCCGAAACAAGGCCAGAGGGG
>JAHWFP010222490.1:24320-40457 GCA_023313725.1 Lithobius niger | reverse complement strand
ATCCAAAAACCTAATATATGACGGTGAATGACTTCTATTAGTGTTTCCCTTAAAAGATCTGCTACAATTATTCACGTAGGAAGGGTCACGGCTGCCGTTCTTTCTTCGGAATGAAATGTTATGGTTGTTTATGGACGATTCAGTTAGGCTATCTACGGGAGATTTGTACGTACTGGTACTAGCTTTCTGTACGTTGTCTACATGAGCCGATACCACCTGGATACCTCTGGTGTCAGAACTCGAAAGGATGGTACTTACTACCACTTGGTTGGATGAAATGTCAGGTTCAATAGGTGGCGTTGCGGTACTGGTCTAAAAAAGCTCTAGAAGAGTTTCTTGCGATTTGGTAACCTTGCTGCAACTGTCCATTATCATTTTTGTTTGCTTCCAAACCAGGTTTTCCATTCGAGCCTCGAAGGTTGAGAGAGACACGAGTATGGTATCTTTGAAGGAGTCAAGAAGGGTTAAGTATGTCTCTGGACGATGAGGATGACTTGCAATTTTCTGAATTGCACATTTGATTATTTCAATTAAAAATCACCAATTTTTATCCGTGTACATTTTAACAAGTAAAATGAAACTTCAATCATATAACCCTTTTTTTACGGCACACTTGACGTTTTTGTTTGTAATAGCATTTACGAGTGTATCAAGTTTGCCGCGTAAATCTAGGTTACTAACAGCGTCCCCAACAGGTACATCTGATCGAGTATTCACGTTCACTCGATGAAGATTAATGAAATCAGAAAGAGTTTCATTGCTATTAGAGAGAGATCCATTGCTATTAGTGACTTCAGTTTCTGGTGTAAGCGTAATATGGTAGTACGGTTCGGATCTGGCACATTTTCTGGCAAAGAGGTAAGCATGTCATAATTAACCAACCAGTTGGGGGAAATTCTCATGATTTGGTTGGACTACCACATCAGTACAAGGGGCCGTTAAACCCGCCAATTCCTCCATCTTATGGGTAGCCCTAGAACTCAGAAAATCTGTCGATTCGCTGTACTGTACGTGTTCCGTTATGCATTCTGAGAAAACTTCATTGGTGGCAAGGGTTTTACCACATTTTTCATATTCAAATGGTTTATCTTCGCTATGAACACGTAAGTGGTTCAAAAGAGCTTCGATGTGTGCTAACACAATGCCACATTTATCACATAAGTATGGTTTATCACCATAATGTAACTGACTGGGGTCATTAAGGTCATCAAATGTGTGACATTTATTACGTTTAATTTGATCGTTTCCACAATGTACCTGGTTATGATCTGTAAGA
Organism: Lithobius niger; assembly: GCA_023313725.1. Classification (NCBI taxonomy): domain Eukaryota; kingdom Metazoa; phylum Arthropoda; class Chilopoda; order Lithobiomorpha; family Lithobiidae; genus Lithobius; species Lithobius niger. Next base: position 39,181 of record JAHWFP010222490.1, on the reverse strand, counting down.
GCATAAATACTACAAAATGTTTTACTACAATCGTTGCACTCAATAGCTTTTGTTCCGCCGTGAACCCTAGTGTGGTTCAAGAATGTTTCTTTGGAGACAAAGTCCATGAATAGTTCGAATAGTATGATTTCACCGATAACCTGGCTGGGACCGGGGGTGTTTGTACTGCCAGGATTGGCGCAGTCAAAGCGTTTGCTCTCTCCGTGGGCTGTAATGTGGTTAGAGAAAGCGACATTGGGGGCTAGGGTCAATCCACGTTCATTACAATTAAATGGAGTGTCTCCACTGTGCGTCAAGCTGGAATTTATAATAATAATAATATAATGATTTAACCAGCAATAGTGGTATGGTGATTGGAAGGGTTTGGGAACCACTGATACCAATACCAAAGTTAAGGGTATATAAATGACAACATTACGACAGGGTCTAGACTCCCGGGTAGAGAAGCCCACCCGTGGTCAACACTTAATACTCACGCAGGAGGAACTTAGAAAGGGACAAGGTCCTTAAGCTTACTGTTGACAGCCTTACTACATTCATCGCTTTGAATAGCCTTATTACTGTCTGGAACACATGAACGGTCACCAAAAGCTGCTTAGGTAACATTCCTGCACGAATTAGTTATTGTCAGGTGGGTCATTGCTCTCTATTCCACCACAATTTAAGCTTTTGCACCGCATTATTATTTTTCCCCAGGTACATGAAATGTGTCCAACTATGCTTCAAGATATTAGACACTTACGCTATAAGGTCGCGCTACAATGGTTACCTCCTCGACAATTGAATTGATGTGATGTTTGGTGCCTAACTTTGTGCGACATTTCACCTCATGCTATACGTGCCAGACGTTCTGCACCGATGTCATTTCGAATGGCAGCAGCTGCTCTGAATGGTTGTTCCATTTAATATGGTCAGTATTAAATTTTCTTTAACATTGCAAATAATGCATGTGTTCAAGTGTTGGGTGCTCCTGCCACTGTCAACTATATCTATTTTAAGTCTTAAGGGTAATGATATGATCCATTTTCTTTTAACAACCTAAAATTTAATTATAATAGCTCACATAATTCTCCAGCTTTCAAAAAAAGTGTTATGGAATGTTACTTCGAACGATACAATGGTCATAAGTCTAAAACGCAGACACTATACTACCTGTAACTCCACTCCTGCACAGTCTGGCAGTTGATTTACCGCCTTTAACAGCCCAGCTGAGCTCCAATGCAAGAAGCTCGGTCGGATAGTCGCCCAATTCTGTCAGGGTAACCCCAGAGATTGGTACGAAAAGTTGCCTTTATTCATGTTAAAAGTTGCCTTTATTCTATTGATTCCAGAACCGGCTACACACCAACGTTTCTGAAGTTTGGTAGGGAACTGGATATTGGCAGAGAACCCCCCATTTCTGATACCCTGGAACGACCCCTTCCCTTATGGGCTGCAACGCTAACTAGTAAGGTTAGAAAAACTTTAGCCCGTAGACGTCGGCTATGCCAATCTGATAGAGCGTACGAATATAAGCAAAGCTCAGTGCCAAAATCCCTACAGCCTTGGAATTTGCTATAGGCGACCGAGTTTGGGTCAAGAGCTATTTTAAAAGCAGCAAACATGCATATTTTGCTGCAAAAATGCAAGTCAAGTACACTGGTCCTTATATAGTGGTGGACAAAATTTCTCCTCAAGTTTATAAGGTTCGTGAAGCCTCAACTGGACTCCTTCAAAACGGTTTCCAACACATTTCCAACTTGATGCCTGTAGTTGACGAGATCCCTGGAGAATTAGGTTGACACAGGCAAATTCCTTGTTTTGGCATGTAAAAACGAAGATATACTTCTGATATTTCTACTTTTATTTGCCAAGTCCAGATGGCCTTTGAGTTGGAACGTTAAAATACCTAAATCGGCAAAACTGTGATTTTTGTGATTTTAATTGCATTAAAATTTGTTTTATTTACTGTATTTTGTTCAGCTCATTTGCATGGTTAATTTGTTTAGCCTCATAATATTCGATATTCATCATCAATGTGGTCTGGCCAAACACCAGTATAAAAATCGCCACACATTTAGAGCTCCAAACCTACTTTTATTACTCGAAAATCCCTTTAGCAAACCCCTTTTAACTTTTCCAAAACTACAGCAATATAAAAACAACTTTCGCGTATGCATCATAATCTTGTGTTTTATTAAATTACTTGTTAATTCACACTATGAAATCCCTCCCAATCGGCAAAAACTGCAAAGAAAACTACAAGCTATGGTAGAGGACTAATATGAATTTTGAAATAAGTCAAAATTGGGGTTAGTTTCTTGCAAGAATGTAAGCAAAAACTTAGCATTTTGACAAAAATTTGGGGTGGGAAACCAGCGCGGGGTTGCCATTGTTGGGATTGTGACCAAAACAATCTCGAACGCCACGTCAAACGACGGCAGAATAAATAGCTACTCGCAGCGAGAATTCAAAATCCAACATGGCGTCCATTTCGGGGTTGTCGAATCGAAGACAACTCGTCGAATACCGGCATTCAGAAATCTGTCCGTCGTCTTGTACAGCAGTAAAATTTGTTTTCTAGTTGTATTCGATGCTGTCATGTTGCACCCTCTGTGGTTACACGCTTCGTACGTCGTGTCGCGAGGCACGAGGAGATTTGCGTCAGCGTTGTTGCCATGGTTACTACGTATAGACAACTTGAAAGCCACATTCTTCGGTAAAGGCGAGAAGCTGCCAGCAGGTTTAGTATTAACCAAGTGAATATGGTGGCTCGTTTGGACAATCGCTCCCCGGCACGCAACAGCGAGACGCGGCGCACTGCCGGAAATGGTGGTGCTCGTAGAGTCAGTCTTTATACAATTTTTACTATTTACACACACTATCGTATTTCAAGGTTTCAATTCTTATAATTAAAAGTCTTGTTATGGACGATTTTAATTACGTTTTATAATTTAAGTTGGTAACAAAAAAGTAACGCAGTGTCTCTAGTCCCGGTTGGGCTGTAACTGTTTCAAGCCTATTTGGACGCGTTGCCGGGACCAGAGTTCTGCGTGTGTGGATCCCGGCAAACAAAAAAACCGTAGTTTTTAGGCAAACTTATATTAGTTTTGGTTAGGATTAGTTAGTTAAGGTTAGGTTAGGTTACGTTGGTTAGGTTCACTTTAACATTCTAAAGGCCTAGTTTTCAACGAATTCACCGGGACCTGAGTCTTTATAAACTGGATCCCGTCACCGGGACCTGAGACACAGCCAACAAGTAATATTAAATGAGGGACTAAGTCTAGACGTGTGCTCCAATAAAATATTGCGGCGGCGCAAATCGGCGCGCCAATATTCGAAGGACGGCGGCGACTTTAAAAAAAAATTAGGTAGTGGTGGCGGCATCGGTGGCGTTCTCGATTGGTCATGCGATTGTAAATCTGAACCTTTCTTTTTAATTGTTGGAAAATATTTACTATTTGTAATCACTTCAGATCGCAATGTCAAGGTTTAAAAATGTTGGTTGTTGTTGTTAAAAACAAACGTAACTGACGATTATTTTGTTATTTGTTGGATGATTGTTCCATTCATTTCAAATTTTGTAACAACATTTTCTGCTGTAATTGTTAAAAACAATGGTAGACTGGAGGGTGTTTGTTTGGGGGTGGGGGAGGGGGGAGGGAGAGCAGATACCACTATTTTCTAACGGGAACATTTTTAAATGCAGACTGCTTGCTTCATTTACCGGGAACATTTTTCTTGTACGCTTGGGGAACTACTTTGATTGGTTAAAACTTGGTGGGTTCTTTCAACCTTGTGGGTTTTGTTTATGATATCACTTCTTTGTAGTTTTTATTTTGTTGCGTCTTATTTTTGGCAGTGCCCAGTTAGTGGTTTAATCACTCATTTTTTATTCCAAACTAAAAAGGTAAGTGTGCCGTAAAAAATGGGATAATGATTGAAGTTTCACTTTACTTGTCTAGACACACGCTAGTGTGTCGCGCCAAGTTAGGCAACAATCATCACAACAAACATCACATCAATTCAATTGTCGAGGTTGTAAACCATTGTAGCGCGGCGCCATAGCGTCAGTGTCTTTTATCTTGAAACATAGTTGGGCACATTTCAGGTACTTGGGGAAAAATAATAATGCGGTACAAAAGCTTAAATTGTGTTGAATTCAAGAGCAATGACCCACCTGACAAAAATTAAGTCGTGTAGAAATGCCAGCTAAGCTGCTTTCAATGCAAAGTCTGACCCTCAATAACGTTGAAAATGTGCTACTAGCTAGCTAATTCTAGTCCGCTCATCCCCATGAATTTCCATATATTCATCGATACGTAGATAACGGGAAGGCTTCCAGCTATGAAATTGGACGATTGGCTGTAGTACGATACGAACTGCGTACCTTTTATGGTTTGGAGCCTAGGGCTGTAACGGGGATGTCGCGTAAGTACGAAAATATTGTTATAACCATTGTTAGTATTGTCGGCATCGTCTCTCATTGGATAGCCAAAGTTCGGACAATGACAACGTGTATACTGACGTGCGTGCCTAGACACACACTAGTGTAGCACGATAAATCTAAACAATGTTACCAAAGAAATAATATTCACTTCCAATTCACGAAAAATAAACCAACTATAAAAACAAAGTAAAATAAACAAAGCCAAAAACTGGTGAAGAGGCCACCAAGTTGAGAGTGATTCGGCCCTTCAAAGGAGTGATATCAACACACCAAAACTAATGAAATAAAACAAATTACAACAAAATTAAAACCAAACCAAAAACCTATAAAGAGGTGACCAAGTTGAGAATGGTTCGGGCTACAGGCAAAAGGTAGTAGCAAATTGTTGAAAACCAATTTCTTTGTTGACGTGCCACTTTATAACACATCTCCACGGTAGTGGAGTTGAGTCTAATACACAATTAAAAAAAAAAGGACTGCTATCATATCAAAAACCAAAACTGGTAAAAGGGGCCGCCAAGTTCCGAATGGTTCGGCCCTTCACAGGAGTGATATCAACACACCAAAACATTCGCCAACTTAATCACACCAAATAACACTTTGGACGTTAAATGAAAACTTGAACATTGTTACCGAAAGTAGCATTGTTCTAGTTTTCATTTAACATTCGAACTATTAAGCGGTGAGATTAACTTGGCGAATGTTTTGGTGTGTTGATATCACTCCTTTGAAGGGTCTAACCATTCGGAACTTGGCGGCCCCTTTTACCAGTTTTTGTTTTTGATATTAAAATGCACACGGATAAAAATTGATCATTTTTAATTAAAATAATCACATCTACAATTGAGAAAATTCCATGTTTAAGTTCTGTTGTAATTTACGACTTTTTTTTGGTGCAATTTGGTGCAATTGGTGCGACGGATGCAATTTTCTCAATTGTAAATTTGATTAATTAAATTAAAAATCATCATTTTTTATCCGTATACATTTTAACATGTAAAACCGAAACTTCAATCATATAACCCTTTTTTTACGGCACCCTTCACGTTTTTGCTTGTAATCCGCGTACATTTTTAATCGCTATGGAGTCGCGCTACAATGGTTTATGTCCTCTATAATTGAATTGAGGTGATGTTTGTCGACTAATTTGGCGCGGGTTAATAAATTTTGGCAGTAATTTTTTCTTCATTTGCAAAGGTGTGAACGCGTGTACGCCTCGAAATTAACAACGTAGCTTAGTTTGGTATAAAACTATACACGTTTAGCTGTAACGCAGATACTTTAATTTTATCATGAATTTTTAGTGTTGGGGATAGGGGAACCCTATAAATTCTTGATTTTATCCATAAACATACAACCAGTATTGTTAGCATTTCTTCATTGTTCAGTCTATGCTTTGCAGCTGGTGTTTGCTGATTAGCATTGTTACCTAATTAAAAAGTTTAAAACATAGGGCTGTTGCAGACATAGGGCCTTAGGGCTTCGGGCAGATGACCAGGAGTGGTTAACGCTCGTTAAACCCTTTAAACCCTTTAAGTTTAAAACAGTAAACCCGGTCGTTTGAGTCCCGTTTAACTCCGGAATGGCTCGACCAATTGAAAACTTTGAGGATGAAGCACAATGAAATTTCTGGCTTAGATTATGTTTCTGATTTTAGCAAGATAGGTGCAGTAGTTTTTATCTGAAACTGTGGCAGAACAATAACAAGAAAAAGTGTGGTTCCCTACTTTTACTATTGCACGGAATTATATTATTTTTGCATCATACGTGGCCATAATATTCCAGTCATAATACGTCAATATTCAAATACAATTAATACATATTTATTTCGTTATTTCTTGCATTTATGCATAAATTACCAGAGTGCTATCACTATATAGTGCCATAACTAGTCCCTACTTACATATCAAGTTCATATATCTTCTTGTGAGCTAATATTGTCAGTGGCATTTTAACGTTTACGTTACTTTCCTCCGTACTCATACTTTCTGAACGAGCAGATTGAAAAATTACTGTCGTTTTACAGTTTCTGTCAATTTGATATTAAATTCAGAAGCCCACACGCAAATTATTTTATGAATACTCATGAACACTATGTCTTGCACATTTAACTGTATATTCATATACCACACCAGTGGAATCTGGAGACATGGAGATAATAGGTTCGTTATGTCCATTAAAATACTTTCGTACAAAAATTTATGGAGCTTAGAAAAGTGGCACATTTTTGGAACGCTTGTAACATCAGGAATCTAGAAATCGATGTTTACATTTGCGCAGAAACCCCTATGGTGAACTTAAAAAGTTCATTTTAATTGATAAGTTCGCATAGTCTTCCTTTGAGAACCCCAAAATGATACTAGAGATAAAGAAGTAAACAAAATGTTAACATTTTTTGTTCAACTTTTATGGAGGTTGAAACTGAAAGTATTTGTAACTTAAGAGAACAACAATTTCAGTAGATTACACCCCATTCGCCATCATCACCACTGTCTTTCAGTGCTGCACCCCTCATTTGCATTCCAGGCATGGTAGTGAGACAAGGAATTCAAAAACGATGAGGACTGCAGCACTGGTAAAGTTATTCCTTCTGGGAGTTACAGTAGTGGTGATAGCATTCTTTTGACGAATGTTCTTGTTCGATCTGATCAAAACCATTAGATGACTGTATAGATTTTGATTTCTCTGATGTCAACTGTGTAGTTACAGATTTTTTAATGTTTGCATTTTGTTTTGCTTTTTGACACATGTTCAAATGCTGAACCATTTCCAATGATGCATTCAGTGACATAACATTCGTAAGCTTCTGTCTGAGTTTATGTTCATTCAATATATTCTGAACATGCTCTTGTGGTACACATGTTTGTGTGATAAAATTGAACAATGGTCACCGTTGATGGCAAATGGGTTCCTATGCTTCCATACTGAACTTTAATTTTGTCTACAACTTCATGTTGTTGCCTAACAACTGTCAGTGAGTTGCACATCATTACGTTTTTCTTGCTTGTTATGTTGATGCCCGAACTGACGTTTGAACTTGGCTGAGAGGTATGTCGTCTCTAGAAAACCCAAAAAGAATCGCTGCCCAGTGTTTGCATTGTTGGAAATGCCAATTAAGCCTGAGTGGACCTTCATCATAGTATTAAGCTGCTCACAGGCATGGATGATCTGGATCTAGTTAAACAAAAGGAATGTCTCACTTGGTGACAGATGTGTTTACAAGTTAAAGTTCTCTCAATGTTCTGGATGCCTTAACCATAGCGTTTGATAACTTATTATCTTCCCACTTTTCTAGTTCTTTAATGACGTTACAATCGTCATGTATCTTGGATCCGTCCTTACTCCAAAAGCTGTAGTGATGCAAACTTCTTGCAAAGTTTTATTGGCATCACACACACTCTGAAGAAGTGTTCCAGAACAACTTCGTACAAAGCCATGTATGTGGAAATGTGTAAATGTAATGCTCTCTTGTATGGCTGGCTGCACTTGAGAACATGTCTCTTTGTAGCAAGACCATATACATCTTCTTCGATCCATGCATCATCAATACTAGAATTTTCTACCAGGGTCCCCAGAGTTCTCAAAGCAGCCATCACAACACGCAACTCTCCAAGCCTCAGAACAACTTAGATTTTCAAGTCTGCTCTTGCATCAGCCCTCTTGCACCGCATTGTCTTCTTGGGCAGTGCCATGTCAAAAGTTACAACAGTTGGATGGTCCTGACCAACTACGAAGTTCTTCAATTTAGATGCTTGATTACTGTCAGCATCGTTACCATTCATGTACTAACTCTGGCAGTAGGGACAACATCTTCTTTCGTTGGGGACTTCAAGGCGATACTAGTGATTTGAATTATGCCTGGCCTGGTTTCTTACCTCGAGATGTAGTTTCTTCTTATCTCGAGATAGCAAATGCAGGCATTCAACCAATAGTGTTTACTTTACATGAAAACCGGTTGAAGACACTTTAATTTCGATTTCTCTCTTATATGGCCCAGGTTAGTTTGGTTTATTACATGTTGCGATGTGTCGTACAGAAGAACCCTCAAGGTTTGTAGCATTACTAATTCCACATTAGTCTCTGTGATAGTTTCTCCTGATGTACCAGTTTTCTGACACACGGCTGTTATTATTCCTTTGCATTGCCATTGGCAAAGAAGAAGAAAAATGTATCCTACTTGCGGAATGGCACAATCCTTACACTCCGTCAGAATGCGTTTTCACAGCAGCATTTGCAATTAATTGCCGTTTCTAAAAGCAAGGTACAGCTGTATGGAAGAGGATTTAAAATGAACTTTCTACATCATTTTAAAGCTGAGATAACAGGAATTCTTACTTTACGACGCCCATTTTGAAATTTTTAATAGGGCAGCGATAGAGGCTTCTTGGTGTTCTTTATATTCCAATATAATTTTCGCATTCCTTAAGGAACCACTCGCATTCCTTAAGGAAGACATTATGCACTTATCACAATTAAAATGAACTTTCCTGAAATATTCCCATTTCATGGTGACAATTTTGAAATTTTTAAAGTGGCATCCAAGTGGTCCTGCTGGGGGCCATTGGGGCTTCTGTGGAAATGTAAACATTGATTTCTACATTCCTAATGTTACAAGCTTTCCAAAAATGTGTTACTTCGATGCTTATCAACTAAAATGAACTTTCTATATCATTTTAAAGCAGAAATATCAGGAAATTCTTATTTTGTGGTGACCATTTTGACAATTCCAAGAAGATAGAGGCTTCTTGGTGTTCTTTATCACTAAAGTATAAAGTATAAATAAAAATCCAAGCACGGCGAAAATCCAAAGGGACAGAAAAAAAAAACCGTGAAAACCACAAACTATCCCGTGGTATTGCATAGGGACAGGCGACGTTTAAAGACACTGAGGGAGGGCGCGCATCTGACATCATCAGGTAGAGCATTCCACACTCTGACCACCCTGACACCAAAGCAAAACCCCCGAACATCCACCCAACATCGCCGAAGAAACAAAGTTTGAGGTCCAGGAAACCTATCCACCCGAAGAGTCAGGAGCTTCCTCCAATCGATGTCAACGAGTCCGCTCAGGAGCTTGAAGACACAAATCAGATCGAGATTTTGCCTTCGATCAGCAAGGGTTTCCAACCCAAGCGAGCCCAGCGAATCCTCGTATTGCCGTAAATTCCAAAACATCCTCGTAAATCTCCTTTGCACCGCCTCAACATTCCTAATGTCCTCCAACAGATACGGGGACCAGACAGGAGAACAATATTCCAACAGAGGTCTGACTAAGGGTTTATAAGCTGGCACCAACACATTCGGCAACCGTGTAGAAAGTGTCCGCCATAAAAGCCCAAGGGCCCGGTTAGCCTTGGTCGCAACAGCAGCACACTGATTAGCATGCTTTCCATTCGCCGAGACAACCACTCCCAAATCCTATTCATAACATTTTGTATCCCTTACGGAAGAGATTTTGCGTTTGCCGTTCGATTTTGCTGAGGGGAAGTCCGAGTTTGTTTCTGGGTTTAATGTAGAGTATGGTGGTGTTGGATTCAATTAAAATGAAATTTCTATGTCATTTTAAAGGTTAGATAGGAAATTCCTGCCGCCGTTTTGAAAGTTACAAAATAGCAGCCATAGGGGGTTCTATGCAAATGTAATCATAGATTTCTACATTCCTGATGTTACAAAATTTTCAAATATGTGCCACGTTGCTGCTGATAAAGTGCCAAAGTGCCCAACAAGTTTTAAGGCTGCAGGCTGCAGGCCTTTGCAAAAAAATGTGTTCCTTCCACCCCTATTAGTTACCGTTACATTGGGCTAAGGGTTGCTTGAATTGTCCTGGAATATTATGGGACAGATCTTGGAATCCAGACAAGGGGCCTTACAAGTTCAGAGAGGTCCTACCAAAGTGCCCAACGTGTTTGAAGGTTGAAGGCAGTTTGGTTAGTTTCTTACAGCTCACGGAAAACAGACTATACACAAAAGCATTTTAGGATGAACTGCAGAGGGTCAACTTTTGCTGTGGGGCCAGTACAGTAGTGGAAATCAGTTTGCAGCCTCTTAGTGATGTCCCGAGTTCGATACCTATGCCACTTCGGTATTGCATGGTCCCTGCAGAAAAAATGCTTTCCTTCCACCCCTATTCACTACCGCTAGAAACTGGGCTGGAATGTTATGGGATGGGTCTTGGAACACAGCCAAAGTACCTGACAGGTTCAGAGAGGTTCCACCAAGGTGCCCACCAAGTTTTACGACCGCAAGCAGTTTGGTTACTTTCTTAATAGCTTGTGGTAGACTATTTATACACAAAAGCAATTAAGCTGCATTCTGAAAATAAACCACAGAGGATCACCTTTTGCTGTAGGGTCAGTAGTGTAGTGGAAATCAATTTACAGCCACTTCATGATGTTCTGAGTTCGTCAGTTCGATTCCCATGACACTTTGGTATTCCCAGGTCCCTGCAGATAAAATGCTTTCCTTGCACCTCTATTCATTACCCCTAGATTCTGGAGTAAAGGTTGCTTGAAGTGACCTGGAATATTACAGAACTGGTCTTGGAACCCAGACAAAAGGCCTTACAAGTTCAGAGAGGTCCCACTAAGGTGTTCAACGAATTTTAGGGCTGCAGTCCGTTTGTTTAATTTATTAGAGCTCACGGAAAACAGATTATACGCAAAACAATTTTTGCCACGTTTTGACGATAAACTGCAGACGGTCTGCTTTTCCTGTAGGGCCAGTACTATAGTGGAAATCGGTTTGCAACCTCTTAGTGATGTCCCATGTTCTATACCCATGCCAGTTTGGTATTGCGTGGTCCCTGCAGAAAAAAATGCTTTCCTTCCACCACTATTCGTTACCGCCAGATTCTAGGTTAAGGATTACTTGATGTGACCTGTATTATTATGGATGTATCTTGGAACTCAGACAAAGGGTCTTACAAGTTCAGAGAGGTCCCACCAAAGTGCCCAACGAATTTTAAGGTTGCAGACAGTTTGGTTAATTTCTTAGAGCTCACAGAAGGCAGATTATACACAAAAGCATTTTAGCCGCGATTTGACGATAAACTGCAGAGGGTCAACTTTTGTTGTCGGGTCAGCACAGTAGTGGAAATTGGTTGCAGCCTCTTAGTGATGTTCTAAGGTTGACACCCAAGCTACTTTGGTATTGCGTGGTCCCTGCAGAAAAAAATGCTTTCCTTCCACCCCTATTCGTTACCACCAGATTCTGGGGTAAGGATTACTTGAAGTGACCTGGAATATTATGGGATGGATCTTGGAATCAATTCAAAGGACCTTACAAGTTTGGAGAGGTCCCACAGAAGTGCCCCACAAGTTTTAAAGCTACAGGCAGTTTGGTTAATTTCTTAGAGCTCACGGAAAACATATTACACACAAAAGCATTTTAGCCGCGTGTTGACGATAAACTGCAGAAGGTCAACTTTTGCTGTGGGGCCAGTACAGTAGTGAAAATCAATTTGATATTCATGATATTCAGAGTTTGATTCCCATGCCACTTCTTTATTGCGAGGTGCCTGCAGAAAAAATGCTAACCTTCTACCCTTATTTGTTACCGCTAGATTCTGGGGTAAGGGTTGCTTGAACTGACTTGGAATATAACGGGATGAATCTTGGAACCCAGACAAAGGGCCTTACAAGTTTAGAGAGATCCCACCAAAGTGCCCAACGAGTTTTAAGGCTGCAGGTAGTTTGATAAATTTCTTGGAGCTCATGGAAGACAGACTATGCACAAAAGCACCTTAGCCGGGATTTGACGATAAACTGCAGAGGTTCAACTTTTTGATGTGGGGCCAGTACTTTAGTGAAAATCGGTTTGCAGCCTCTTAGTGATGTCTCGAGTACGATACTCATGCCAATTCGGTATTGCGCCAGAGCTTTGGGAAAAATTTGTTTCGTCTACCGCTAGATTCTGTGGTAAAGGTTGCCTGAAGTGACCTGGAATATCATGGGATGAATCTTGGAACCCAGACAAAGTGCCTTACGAGTTCAGAGAGGTCCCACTAAAGTGCCCAACGAATTTTAAGGCTGCAGGCAGTTTGGTTAATTTCTTAATGCTCACGGAAGACCGATTATACACAAAAGCATTTCAGCCACGATTTGACGGTAAACAGCAGTGGGTCAACTTTTGCTGTTGGGCCAGTACAGTAGTGGAAATCGGTTTATACCAATCGCAGGTGCAGTAGAATTGGCAACACGGATGGGGGTCCGGATGATATTATCACTCACGAACCCCGGGCAAGAACACCTAAATGGATCTGGAAAAGCTCCAGTATGATTGTCTACTGGGACAGAGGTGTCTTAGTCACCTTCTTTCTAAAAATGTCACATCGCTTACTTTGAAAATTCGAGTCCATGTTTACGTTTTGTACGTTTAGATTTCAAAGTAAAGGATATTTACCGTTCCAATATCCTTGCAAATTTTCGACAGTCTGGTTTTTCTGGAGTTGGAGGGGCTCAGAACGACTGTCTTCATGAGGCTACCACATCACCGCTTACTTCGTCGTGATCGTTCGACTGCTATCGTTCGTCTGCTGCTATCGTTTGTTTGAATGCGACGTGAGGCCATAGCCTCTGTAACTTACAGGCCAGTATACCACTTCTCCCGCAGCAACTTATTAAACTCTCCTTTCAGCAGGAATTGAATGTTTGGGATTAAAGGTCCCTGGATATTCAACAGCTCAGCCTTCTCTCGGCTGTGGTATTGAATAGCCAGGAATTCTAGGCTTCTCAGATGCACATCATTGTTAGAGTTGGACTTGACGAGTATCACAGTGCTTTCCCAGTTGATTCGGTGTCGAGTTTCCCTGTGGTGGCCTGCTATGCCATTTGTTACAACTTTATTCCTGGTGTCTGCCATGTGCTGCTTGACCCTCGTGCGTATACCTTTTCTTGTCTCTCCCACATAAATGGCATCACAATCCCCACATGGAACTCACGGGTGTTCTTAATGTGCTTCAGGGCTTCATCTTCTTGCTCACTGGCTTCACTTCTTTTTCTTGTTATGGCATCAGGATAGGCATGCTTTTCATCAGGTGATCCTTCAAGCCCTTTGCATTCTTGACGTGTGATGTAAAACCATTTTTCCTAAGTACTCCTTGAACTTTATCCGTAACGCCTTCCAAATACGTAACTGCCACTCTTGGTCCTTCCTCCGTATCCTTGATGTCAGTGGTCTGCCTTCCACACTCCAGCTTTCTTCATGCCTACTGCTCGCCTAATCATTCGGTTTAGGCACCCGGGTGGATAGCCTAACTCAATAACCTTCCCTTGGTTTCGTACAGATGTTTCCTTACTACATCTAGGCTTGCTGAGTTTTGCACCATCCTGATGAACTCATTCTGGGCTATCGCTTTTAACTGGCCAACCGGGTACCCTGAGTTGTAGGGGATACCCCTACCTGTTGTCGGTTTTCGATAAGGCTGGTAAACAATCCTGCCGCTCCCCGTTCTCACCCCTACTACATCCAAAACGGTAGCTTGTTTCCTACTTCTTCTTATATACATTAAGAACACCCATGAAGGTGTGTAAAGAGTTCCATGTGGGGATTGTGATGCCGTTTATGTGGGAGAGACAAAAAAAGGTATATGCACGAGGGTCAAGCAGCACATGGTAGTCACCGGGAATGAAGTTGTAACGAATGGCATAGCACTCCACCACAAGGAAACTCGACACCGAATCAACTGGGAAGGCACTGTGACACTCCTTAAGTCCAACTCTAACAATGATGTGCATCTGAGAAGCCTAGAATCCCTAGCTATTCAACACCACAGTCGAGAGAAGGCTGAACTGATGAATATCCAGGGACCTTCAACCCAAACATTCAGTTCCTGCTGAGAGGAGAGTTTAATAAGTTGCTGCGGGTGAAGTGGTATACTGGCGTGCAAGTTACGGAGGATGGCCTCGTGTCACATTCAAACGAACGATAGCAGCAGTCGAACAATCACGACGAAGTAAGCGGTGGTGTGGTAGACTGATGAAGACAGTCGTTCTGAGCCCCTCCAACTCCAGAAAAACCAGACTGTTGAAAATTTGCCAAGTATTGGAACGGTAAATATCCTTTACTATGAAATCTAAGCGTACAAAACGTTAACATCGCCTTCTTTCGTGGGAGAGTCGGCCGAGTCATCTTGAGGAGGAGACGCCATGATGAATGCTGGAACCAAAGCGAGACTGACTATGTGACAGGAAAAAAACCATTAGAAAGCGCGCGAACTTTGGTCAGATACTTTGGCTGTGTTCCAAGACCCATCCCATAATATTCCAGCCCAGTTTCTAGCGGTAGTGAATAGGGGTGGAAGGAAAGCATTTTTTCTGCAAGGCCCATGCAATACCGAAGTGGCATAGGTATAAAACTCAGGACATCACTAAGAGGCTGCAAACCGCTTTCCACTACTGTACTGGCCCCACAGCAAAAGGTGACCCCTACAGTT